>BSBK01004172.1:540000-572500 GCA_027943335.1 Chamaecyparis obtusa
TTGTATGCATCTTAGGTTTCCTACGTGTATTGTATGCTTTGGTAGAGTATGTTATACCTTGTTCTACTTTTTGGTATCCTTGAGTTAGAATCTTTTAGGACCTCTTCCTTGGATTGTTGTTGTTTGTTATCGGAGTGGGATTTGATGTTATCTCCTCAGCATGGTGGGAGTGGATTGTTTAGGTTCACGAGGTCAGGTGGTAGTGGTTCTTTTACCATTTGAGATTCTGACGTTCATGCACCGAGGCTGGATGATCCATGTTGCAATTGTTCTTTCTTGTTCTTCTTTCTTCTTGTGATCTTGTATCATTGTTTCAGATATTCAGAGATATCATGTTGTATTTCTTTTCAGTTATTGTATTCACATACCCTACGACATGTGCAGTGGATGCTTATTATTATAGTTACCTTAAGGTACCAATTGTATTTATGTAATC
Organism: Chamaecyparis obtusa; assembly: GCA_027943335.1. Lineage (NCBI taxonomy): Eukaryota > Viridiplantae > Streptophyta > Pinopsida > Cupressales > Cupressaceae > Chamaecyparis > Chamaecyparis obtusa. Next base: position 540,437 of record BSBK01004172.1, read on the forward strand.
ATGCTTATGATGTTGTATTAATATTTTAGATGTAATCTTGGGATTCATATCTTTATCTTATATTAATTAACTCTTTCGTAATCTACGTCAAGGAACCCTTTGGAGTTGTAACCTATGTTAGTTGTTTATTGCTATGCTTTGCTTCCACATTGTGAAACTTTGATGTTATTGATTGTTAACTTTAAAATGAAAAATTATTCTGCAAACTTAGTCGCATGTTTAGGTTAAGTTCTTCTGGGTTTCCTGGCGGGGCATTACACCTTTGATGAATAGAAAGCAATCAAGAGAGTAACAAGATAACATCTCAAATGCAAGCTTAGCATGAAAATGCAAGCCTAAGATAAATGCAAGCCTAGAATGAAAATGCAAACCCTAGGACTTGGTTGTTGGACTCGCCATATTTATCATCATCGAGTTCGTTTAGGCATGGAATGATCACAAGATGCCATACAATCCTCACTAACATTGCAATCATGAGAATATGAATATGACATAAGTCTTAGATTTGTCAGAATGAGATGTAAGCATTAAGGCACAAGAAGCCAAAATGACCTAAACACCTATTCCTTTTGATTTAGCAAGTTAACATAAGTATCAAAGCACAATTTCTAGAATGACTTGAATATTGCTTGTGAACAAACACACCAGACACGCAAGAGTTCCTTCTTTTGCCAAAGAGTACTCGCAGTGACCCTTACGTTCACTTAGCAGGACGAGCATTAGCAATTTTACTTGTAGCAGAAAGAAGTCACTCAAAATAGACAAGGAGAAGAACCAACCTCACCAAAGCATCCATATAAAAGGAGTCAAGGTACATATGGCCATCCAATACAAGATGAAGGCTCTCACAGATGGACATCCCTTTTAGATAGATTCTTTGGATCATTGGAACTAAACCAGCAAACAGAAAGCAAAGAAAAGATCATGCCCCCAGTCTTCGCATTTCTCAGTCAAGAAAAGATGTCTTAGATTTGCTTAAGGTGAAATGATAAAGCGAAAGAACAACACACAATAAAAGTTCAACATGCTTCAAAGGAACACAAAATCAGTTTTCAGTTTAGTTTAAGTTTGTGTTCAAGCGGATTGAAGTTGAATCGGAAGCGAACAACATTCAAAGTCTAGATGGGATAGCGATAATAGGTAGACACAGTGAGAACCACTGGTGATCATTGCGAGAGATGAAGTCTAAAGAAGATATCAGAGCACAGACCAAGTATTAGCAGGTGGATGTAGTGAGAACCATTGGTGACCGATACAAGGAATATTCTCGAAAGAGAGAATAAAGCATGAGTGAAACATCAATAGGCAGACGCAGTGAGAACCATTGGTGACTGATGTAAGGAGGAGATCCCAAAAGAGAGGGGTTCGAATGAGAGCTAAGTAGTAGTAGGTAGGCACAGTGAGAACCACTGGTGACCGATACATGAGAGATCTTCAAGGATATAAATCTCAAATATAGCTAGACATCAGCAGGCAGACGTAGTGAGAATCATTGGTGACTGATGCATGAACAAAACTTCTGAAAGCAATAGGACAATGCCCCCTAGACCAGGAAGGTGCCCCCAAGTGTGAACTAGTTCCAATCCATGAAGAGTCGAGGAAAATCTTGAAGACAACTAAAGGCAAGAGCATGAGCTGACAAACTAAAGTAGGAAACGAACTAAAAGCAGGAAACAAACTAAAGCAGGAAAGCAGGAAAGCAAACTAAGGCAGGAAAGCAAAGAGACTAAAGTGGGAAACTAAGAGCCAAGCGATGTTGAGATGAGATTGAGCTTCAGGAAACAAGAGGCACCTGTTTACCAAGTTTTCACCATCTTGGCATAGATTCTATTTTTGCTACCATAACGCCTATTTACCAGGTTTTCATCAATGGCACATTTTCTTCTTTTTCAATTTTTTTGTACTTTTTCTCTTTTTTTTGTATTTTTGAATATCTCATTTTTTGTTGTATTTTTTATCTTTTCACTTTTTTGTATTATTTTTTCAATTTTCAATTTTTTTATTATTATCAAGGCACCTGTTTACCAGGTTTTCACCAAGATAATAGATACATCAAAGCGCCTGTTTACCAGGTTTTCACTACGATGATCATTTGTTCAGGACATTTTGCAATTTTTACGATTTTTTGCAATATATCATTTGTTTTGGATTTTTTCAAGACTAATAAGTATGTACATGAGCATACGAGCAATGTCTCAGCTATAGAATTTCTTCAAATGAAGAGCGTTGATAGGCTCTTTGAGCTGTTCTCCTTCAATGGTGGAGAGTCGATAAGCGCCAGACCCAAATGCTATAGTAATGACATATGGACCAAGCCAGTTTGGTTCAAATTTGCCTATATGGACTCGCTGCTGCTGATTCTTGGGGTTCTCTCTAAGGATGAGATCACCCACTTAGAATTCTCTTTGTCTGACTTTCTTATTGTAGGCTTTAGACATCCTCTTTTGGTATGCTCTTAGATGATCAAGCGCCACCTTTCGACGTTCATCCAGTAACTCAAGCTCTTGAAGCTGAGATATTCTATTTTCTTCATCAGTGATGAGGCCCCTCAAAGAAATTTGTAATGTTAGAATCTCGACCTGAATAGGTAATACTGCATCTGCTCCACAAACCAAGGCAAAGGGAGTGGCCCCCATTGGTGTTCAGATACTTGTTCTGGAGGCCCACATAGCTAGATTAATCTAGAGATGCCAATCTCTACCAGATTTATGAACTGTTCAGTGCAAGATTTTTAGAATTGTCTTATTAGAAGCTTCTGCTTGTCCATTACCCTGAGGATGATAAATAGATGACCAATGCTGAATAATTTTGAATTTGGTGCATAAGTCTGTCAGATCCTTATTTTTGAATTTTCCCCCATTGTCAGTGATAATGGATAAGGGTATACCATATCTACAGATGATATAGTTCAGTATAAACATGGCCACAAACTTGCCATCAGCTACAGCTAGAGGCACTACCTCAACCCATTTGGTAAAGTAATCAGTAGCTATGATGATAAACTTATGTCCTCTTGAAGAAGAAGGATGTATCTGACCGACCAAGTCAAAAGCCCATTGTTGAAATGGCCATAAACTTATGAGAGGACTAAGCTCTTTAGCAGGAGCATGAATCAAATTCCCATGAAATTGGCATTGTTTGCAAGTCTTGGCATATTGAACAACTTCTTTTTCCATGTCTGGCTAGTAATAACCAGCTCTAATAAGTTTTTGGGCTAACGTCAGACCACTTGAATGAGACCCACAGATACCTTCATGTACCTCAGCTAGCGCACGTTTAGATTCATCAGGTTCTAAACACCTAAGGAGGGTACCGTCTAGACCCTATCTATACAAGTCATTTGTTATGAGGACATACCACGAAGCAGTACAAATTAGGTGACGTTTTTCATTCCGGGTATAGGTGTCTGGAATGATTTGGTCACGAAGGTAGGAAAAGATATGGTGGTAGCAAGATGAATCATGTCCAATGACTGAACAAATCATCCTGGATTCATGAATATCATAGGTAGTGTAGTGTAATGCCTCCACCAGGAATTCATGTCTGAAGTCATTTTCCAGCATTTGTAACATTGAAGCAAGAGTGGCCATAGCATCAGCTGCTTTATTGTCTACCCTTGGAATCTGATGGAAAGAAATGTGTGCAAAATACTATTTGAGATCATCCACCATTCTTTCATAAGTTACTAGCTTGTCATATTTTGTTTGGTAAACATCATTGACTTGGTTGATGATTAACTGAGAGTCTCCAAAGACCTTGAGCTCATCCACACGCCATTCAAGGGCTATTTTCATACCATTGATGAGAGCTTCATATTCAGCTATGTTGTTTGTGCAGGGAAACAACATTTTATAAGCTTTTGACAATGAGTATCTTTGAGGTGTTATAAATAGAATGCATGCACCTGATCCTTGCTGAGTGAATGATCCATCAAAGAACATGCTCCAAGATTGATGTGTGAGAAGCATGATGGATTCATCTGGGAATTCAATACTCAAAGGCTAGTGATCTTTCAAAGGAGCTTCTGCTAGCTGATCAATAATTTCTTGTCCCTTAATAGCTTTTCTTTCTACATACTCAATGTCAAATTCACTAAGTATCATCACCCATTTTGCTAATCTACCTGTGAGGGAAACCTTGCTTAGTAGGTACTTTAGTGGATCAATTTTTGCAATAAGCCTTGTGGTGTGAGCTAGCATATAATGCCACAACTTCTGAGAAGCAAATACCACTACTAAACAAGCCTTCTCAATGATAGAATAGTTCATTTCATAGGAAACCAATGTTCTGTTGATATAGTATATGGCTCTCTCTTTGTTGTTTTGATCTTCTTGAGCTAGGAGAGCACCCAAAGATGTGTTCGTTGCTGAAATGTATAGTATGAGTGATTTCCCATGAATAGGAGGCATCAATATAGGTGGACTAGCAAGATACTACTTTATTTGAGTGAGTCCTTTGTCACATTCTTCAATTCATTCATAGGTCACACCCTTGTGCAAAGTTTTAGTGAACGGTTGTGACTTGTCGGCCAACTGTGAAATGAAGCACCAAATAGATTGTAGCCTTCCTTGTAATCCTCTCATTTGACTGATATTCTTGGGTGGAGGCATGTCGATAATAGCTTGCACCTTTTCAGAAATCTGTGAGATGAGTTCTTCGCTGCATGCTTTTGGCTAAAGTATCGTCCACATAATACTCCATCATTTTATGCATCATATCATGGAAAATAGTAGTAACAACTCTTTGATATGTTGCTCCAACATTCTTAAGCCCAAAAGGCATGACATCCCAACAAAAGGTTCCCCAGGCACATGTGAAAGCAGTCTTTTCTTGATCTTCTGGTGCAATTTTTATTTGATTATAGCCAGAAAAGCCATCCATCAAGGAATACATCTCATAACCTATTGTCATGTCTACTATCATATCAATATTAGGCAATGGGAAGTCATCTTTTGGATATGCTTTATTTAGATCTCTAAAATATATACACACACAAATGGATTTATCATGTTTAGTGATTGGAACAATGTTTGAAATCCATTATGCATAATCAATAGTTCTTATGAAACTAGCCTTAAGAAGCATTTCTAGCTCTGCTTTGACCAAAAGCGCTATGGGTGGATGCATCTTTCGCAACTTCTGTTTAACAGGTTTGATACTTGGTGCAATGGAAAAATGGTGCATGATTAGATCGGGGTCTAATCTAGGCATGTTAGAGTAGGTCCATGCAAAGTTTATTTTCTTGCTCTGAAAGAAGTTAGTGAATTCTTCTTTTTCTTTGGCAGACAAAGATTGTGCTAGATGAATAATCTATGGAGCAACCTTTGTACCCAAATTTACTGGTTGTGTCAGCTCAATCAATACTAATGACCTCTCTTAAAAGTGGCTCAAAAGCATATCAAGTATCTCACCCTTGGGCACCTCAGAGAGGTTTTCACCCTCAGATACATCTTTTATTTTTACTATTTTTGGCTCTGATACTACCACAAAGTGGTTTTCACCATAAGAGCATCTATTTTTTCTTCTTTTAATTTTTTGACTAAGATAATTGATATCCGCCTCTATCATGTTGACACTGCTTTCACTGGTGGAGGACATAACAAGTTCAATAGCATGGAGGTAACAGGCTAGATCATAATCATTCTGGAATGTTAGGACTTCATTGGATTCGAAAGAGGAGTTCCAGTTTATCAGATTGGGATTGCGGAGTGAAAGGGAAGTATTGACTGGTTCAACTGCATTTACGGTATAACCATCAAAAGTGCTGATGAGCAAGTCAAGACCTAGAAAAATATCATCCAAAGGAGTGTTCGAATCCCTATAAGACCTTACGTCAGAAGTAGAGGACAAGTTAATACCAGTGGCATCTAATTCGTGCGACCTAGTGCTAAACCCTTCACCTACTTCAAGGAGTCTTTCATACATGTGAACAATATCTATGTCTACATCATAAGTAGCATCAGACAAAGAGTCAAACTCATATTCATGTGAGTCAGTACTTGATGTGGGAATTTCATTAATACTAGCTGTATCACTTGACTCATCTTCATTCCTCGTGGCATTAATAGCTTGTTGAAGTTGTTCTTGTTCAAAATACTTTTGATAATGTGGTGAACTATATCGTTCACCTTGAAAATTAGGATCATCATTTAGTTTTTCTTTCCATTGCTCATATGTGAATTGATGCACTAAAGAGGTTTTATCAGAATCAGTATCAGTCTCTACCATATGGATAGGTATGATAGGCTCATCAGGTTCTGCAAAGAGTGCCGCAAGATCTGGAGGAATAGGATATGGAAATGTGTCTTCATGAGAGCTGGCCTCTAGATTTACCTTTGGAATGACATCTTCAATTTCTTGTTCAGGTTCAGGTTCAGGTTCAAGTTTCAGCACAAACTTGTTAATCCCTAAATGAAAGGGGATCTTCTTAAAGCCTAATCCCATAGTATCTTTTGTGTGGCAGCCTGTAGCTTCAATGGGCTTTAGAAAACCATTGCCATTCTTCCCTATAGGACCACTCCCCTTATAGCCAAAGCACTTCATGATCTTGAAGGCCTCACTATATGGTTCTTGTTCCAAATCTGGAGGTGGAGTAGTTGTTTCAGCTATTTTTTTCCCTTATAGATCCAAGGCTTGATAGCTCTTTCTTCATCCTCATCTTCTAAAGGTATAGAGGCCCTTACAAAGGCACCATCATAAACTGTCTGAGGGGAAGCATTAGAAGGTTTATTATTCTCATACGGTTTCCCATAAGAGTGTGGGGATAGAGGTAGAGTAGCAAGTGATAGCACAGGTTCAATTCGGTATTCTCCCATGCCTGTATCATTAAGTCTCAAAGTTTGTTCCATTTCCTTTAGCTTAGCATCATAAAACTCAGTGGATTCTCTATTAGCCAGAACAAAGCTATTTGTAGATTGCACAAGAGTGTTGAAAGAGTAATTGGTATTAACAGGCACAATGACTTCCACCCCATGAAATGGAAACTTAATGCACTGATGATACGTAGATGGAACAGCCTGCATCTCATGAATCCAAGGCCTACCCAACAAGATATTGTAGGCAAGAGGAATGTTAAGAACTTGAAAAGTAACATCTCTCTCAATAGGTCCTACATGGATAGGTAGCACAACTAAGCCTTGGGACTTACATTCTTCCTCATCATAAGCTTTGATGGTAATCTTTTTGTGGGAGTCTACACAATTCTCATCATATCCTAGCTGAGTGAGCAGCTTGGCAGAACAGATATTAAGACCAACACCATTGTCTATGAGCACTCGGTGGATATGCTTAGGACCTATCATGACCTCTATGTGCAAGGTAGCATTATGTGGGTGACTCAAAGAGTGATCATCTTCTTCAGAGAAGGATAGATAATGAGGCGAGGTCAAATGACCCACCATAGATTGGAACCGATTGAGATTGAGATCCTTGGGAATGTTTACCTCAACAAGGGCTTTATCCAAAATCTGCATGTGAGCAGGTGAGATCTTCAACAACTCAAAAATATTAATATGAGCATTGGTTTGCTGGAGTTGATCTAAGATGCTATAACTAGTCGAGCTAGCTGTAGGAATAGATTTCATGTTCTTGTTGGCAGGACCAACAATAGTCTTATCCGTAGTTTTCTTTGGAGCGGATGTAGAAGTATCAGGACCTTTATCCGTAGTTTTCTTTGGAGTGGATGTAGAAGTATCGGGACCTTTCAAAACAACTCTTCCTCATGATCGAGTGACAACATTAGCATAGTCTTGAGATTGTTTAGATTCAGACGAACAAGACACAGAACTATGCAAGATGAAAGGAGTCTTAGGTTTGGAAGCATCACCTCTCCCCTTAATAGTAATCATGTTGCAGTACTCTATCTCAACCAGTTCGATCATACCAATAACATTGTCATCATTAGTGTATGTGTAATTGACTTTAGCATTGGTATTCTTGGCGTTTGAAGAGTCACCCTTCTCATGAGGAGGGAAGGGATCCTTAAATGCTTGATGGTCCAAATTCTTGTTATGGCCATCCATAATAATGTCACCACTATCGATCAAATCTTGGACCTTATGTTTCAGTTGAAGACAAGTAGAAGTCTTATGACCCTTATTCTGGTGATAGTCACAATAGGCATTGTCATTCCACCAATGAGGTCTTGGTTGTGGGTCATAAAGATGCTTTTCCAAAGGAGTAAGAATCTGATTCTGCACAAGATTTCTATAGACCACATCAAGTGGTTCTCCAAAGGAAGTGAATTCACGCTTGGGTAGAGATGCCCAAGGTTTGTTTCTAGAAAACCTCGAAGTTTGTTGATTTTCCACTGTAGGCTTTTCAACTGCTTTAACTGCTTGTATGGTGGAAGAGAGATTAAAAATAGACTTAGCTAATTGTGGGGTCACATTGTCGACCACTCTGACATTCACTACATCTCTATTCTTATTCACAAACTTCCCTTTATCCTTATTCAAGTTTAAAGATCCCTGCTTGTTGTCTTTACCCAAAGTCAATTCACCTTTCTTGATCATAAAGGCCTCTATTCGCACTGCTTGTCTAATCATGCTATCCAAAGTTAGAGGACTTTTGTAACTGCACTTGGTATCCAAAGTCTGGGACAAGATTGTCCAAGAAAATGTTGAGTCTCTCAGACTCTGGTAACTTGTGACGACACCTTGTACATAATTATCTCCACCTTTGGAGGAATGTTAGGAAAGATTCTCCTTGTCATTGTTTTAAATTGCACAAATCTCAGATGTTGACCGGATGCTAAATATTATGCGAGTAATGTTGGAGAAATAGATTAGCCATTTTGTCAAAGGTCTTAATGCTAGTAGGCAATCTAGAAAACCATTCCATCGTTGGTCCACCCAAACTACAAGGAAATAAGCGCATAAGATATGTTTGATCGTGCATAAATTCCATAGATAATGCGCCAAACTCCCTCAAGTGATCTTGGGGATCGGTTGTACCCAAGTATTTGTCATATTTTGGGAGTTCTACACCTTTGGGAAAAGGTGTCATATGAAGACTTCTATCAAAAGGGAAAGGACAAATGCTTTCCATCGTGAATTGTTGAGCGGGTTTGTCCTTATTCTTTGCAAGTTGACTAATCTGATCTTGCATGTCTCGGACAATCTTTTGCAACTTTTCGGTCTCAGTTTCTTCTTCCTTGGCTACGAGTGTTTCAATTCGATAGTCTCAGGGTAACTTGGCCCCTTGTTTAGCTAACTCAAGGAAGTATTTTTCTTTCTCCTCTAGGAGAAGGATCTCCATCATTTTAATAAGACTCTTATTAGCTTTAGCAGCATCTATATCATGTTGAGTTATCACCTCATTTTCATTCCTAAGTATCTCATAAATACTCATAATCTGATCTTGTTGCTAATCATCTTAGTTTTGATCGAACGGAGGAGGGTGATAAAAATATGCAAGTTGTCGATCGCCTTGAGGTTTGCTTCGAGATTGATCATCATTGTGGGACTGATTTTGGTCATGTTGAGATTGACCATGAGGCTGTTCATTCTGAGGTTGAGCATGACGTGGGTCATTAGAGGTTTGACCATGATACTGATTATTTTGAGATTGATCAAAGGTTTGACTGTACTTGCCCAGTTGGAAATCAAACAGATCTCCCATCTTGTCGTAGACTTGCGTAGTACACGAAGACTTAGTAAAGTGATGTGAACAAGATCGAAAGGGTGCGACTAAGGTAACCTTTGGTGAGTAAACAGGATCAAAAGATTTAATAAATTTAGGTGGGAAGATATCATGATCAGTGTCAACAGATTCAATAATAGGAGTATTCTCAGCAGGATCAACATGTATGATAATAGGATTAGTCCAAGGAAAAGGTCTTCCAAAGTTGTGAAATAATGAATTGTCTTGGAAGAACGAGTTATCTTGCTCTTGAAATGAGAAACCAGGTTGCGCTTCAAACAACAAATTAAAACACTCTTGAAACACCGAAGGTGATGGTTGAGACAGACTATCTTTCGAAGTATTCAATGAGGAAATCAAGGATATCTCACAAAGTTTAGATTTCGTAATAGATTCAGGATGATCTATTTTTTTATTAGGAGGTTCACTTCTACCTTGATCAGTATTCTGAATGGGATAAGTCTTGCCACTTCTAGTCGTGATAGTCATAGACGAAGATGAAATGAGAGAAGACTCAGGATAATGCTAGACTCTGTCTCTAAGAACAACGCAAAGGAGATAAATGGCTAGAACAGCCAAGATGTGAGATGGATTTGGTACAAATCATCAAAAGAGGGGGCTAGAATAGCCGAGATAAGACTATCGCAACATGAAATACAAAAGGCATAAAGAGATAAGGTAAACCAACGACAGACAAAAGGCATAAAGAGATAAGTTAAATCTAATTAATAATATATTAAGAATATTCAATTAATCAAACTTTAGGATAAATAGGATTTATCGCCAAATAATCATTACATCAAAGGTAATTAGGATAAATAGGAATAAGGAATATTCCCTGATGTAGAATTTAGGATAATCAATTAGGATTCGATGATGTTCAGATGTGCCTTAGGTTAGGACTTTGATGTCAATTTCGTTCGATATGTCGATATAGGAGGTCAATGAACCTATAGCCCATTTTTGGGGTATTACATTTTGCCCCTCTTTGAATTGTTGTGTGAAGCGCAGTGGTTCAAAGACAGTCTGTGTATGATGTTGACACTGATGTTTGAAATTGAAATTGATATGAAACATAAATTGATTGAAATTGATATGAAGATAATAGGTCCTGAATGACCAAAGATAATGTTAACTATAACATCAATGAACCGATGATTGCGAAGAAGTGTCAAAACACCTGATTCTGAACCTTATGATTGCGAAGAAGTAAGTGATCGATTCCAGACCCGATTGTCGATAAGAATCACATTGGTATCACATCTGAACCCTTCAGTTATGAAGAACCAAGGAAATAACACTAATACACTGATGGTTACAAATAATTGATACAGTTTACAAGATTAAGAGAATACCAGATTGATATGGATCTCGATGAATCTAATATGCCCCAAGCGATGATTGATTTGCCCTAAGCGATGAGGTCTTTTTGATGAATCAACAACTAGACGTGGTTGTTGTCTTGATTACTGAGGAAAGATATGATTTCAAATTACAGACTTTGAATGATGTGTAATACCATGCCCCCTTTGGGATTAAAATTGAAATTTGACAAGAAAAGTCAGTGTTTATAGTTTAGAAGCATGTTAATTGATGTGAGAAGTGGTTAAACACGTTCGAGAACACATTCTACATTGTTTGGAGGTCCAGGAGACCAAGTTTGACAAGGTTTGACCATGAGTTGACCATGGTTGACCAAGTTGAATTTTTTATAATTTGAGGTAAGATAATCAGTTAAGTTGAATACTGGATTTCTGTGATGATTGAAGTTTGATTATGCAAGCAGTAGACCGTCCTAGGTCCAAAAATTTTAAATCATGATTTTAACATAGTAAATGATCTCAGATTTTGATTTTGATCTCGAAAATGGGTTCAAAACGTCGAAATTAGCCAGGGGTGCCATTTTCATGAAAAACAAAGCACTTTTGTAAATTAGGTCAAAAGCTATATAAAGGCCGGAAGGGTCATTTTCAATTCATTTCAACCTTTTGACTTTAGAAATCTTGTGGAGCCCTTTGAGTGAGAAAATGGCAGAACCAAAGGTACTTGTGAGTTCGCATCAATTTGAGTGTAGTCGGAGACACCAGAGACCTCGACAATACAGACATCTGGTAGGTGGACCTCTTTGCTTCTCTGAAAAGTCAATTTTCCATGATTTATAGCCTTTTTAGCATTTTTTGTACGCTTTTTAGATTTTGAATTTTTGAAAGCATGGAAACTCGTACGACTCTCCAGTGAGACTCGTACGACTTTTGAACTGTAGATAGGTTGTCATTTCATTAACCCCCAAGACTCATATCAGAGGGACCCAAGAGTCGTATGACATTTCATCAGGTCCCTCATAACTCATATGAGGAGGAACGCATTTTCGTATCACTATGCTTTGTCGTATGGTATGATGTAGAAACTCGTATGACTTTCCCTGCCAATCTAAAGTGTCATATGGAAAATAGTGAGCCAAAAACTCATTACTAGGTCAAATTTTTGAATTTTTTGATCTTTTAGCCTAATTACTGACCTTTCAACCTACCTTCTGACATAGTAAGCTATTCAATTCTTTCACTTGTAACCCATTCTGTGACCAAATTACTGATAGGATTCCCTATTTTTGTACTGTGTAGGTCATATATCCAGATGTTCATGTACGGATTTCACATCCAACTACTTAGAGATTATGTGTGTCACTGCCAGACCCTATGAGGGTACACCTTGCTTCTTGTGGATTTGAGTACCTCATTCATTTACCTGAGATTAGGGTAAATCACGAACTTTTGACTGCTCTGATTGAGAGATTTCATTCGGAGACCCAAACATTCCACCTGCCGACTGGGGAGATCACTGTTACCCTTGAGGATGTGTATCATATATTGCACATCCCTTTCCATGTAGGATGATGTCTAGAGTATGTGAGTTTAGGGAACTCGGGTCTATTAGTGTTCAGACATCTCTTTGGAGATGATACCTAGATGACTGCCTCTATTTCCTGGGAGACCTTAGTGCAGCATTATGGACAAATGCACCAGCTAGAGTGTATTATTGTCAGGATGATAGGAGGGATTATCATGTCTGACCGTCAGTAGAATGGTCTATTGATGGGATGGGCCCCGATGGTGGCACGTCTAATGGTGACTCCCTCTGAGTTGGCTTGGGGTCAATGTCTTTTGGCCCATATGTTCTTTGAGATGCATGAGGTAGTGTATTAGGAGAGCAAGTCTTTTGCAGCTGGAACTTTAGTATTACAGATCTAGGTGTGGGAGCATATCCCCATGTTGAGACCAATATGTACCTCGCAGAGGCAGCCTCAGGAGGCTGTGATATATATATATATATATATATATATATATATATATATATATATATATATATATATATATATATATATATATATGTTGGATATGTCATACAGGGGTGGATGGGTCATGTAGAGTACTGGAGGTGATGCCTCAATGATATGACTTTTGTTCGATGGAGACCATATGTGGGTATAGAGCCTTGGCCTACTGCACGAGAGTAGTTTAGTTTCTTCTTTTAGAGCCGTGTGCTGATCGGGAAGTCATCCTCCACTTTAGAGAGATTCATTATCACCAAGGTGTGGTGGTAGTATGGACGAGTGCAGGATGCACCAAAGGATTATGCCACTTATGCTCGGATAGCTCGTGAGCTTGGACTCGAATGGACCACGAGGCTCTCTTATGCTTTGTGTTCATAGGAGTACAATGATATCGTTGGTAGAGATTGAGAGTACAGACTAGAGGTAATTGATGCTGGAGTTACAGATGGATTTATTTCCTGGCTTGCTGACCATCCTATCCACAGGTTCTTAGATCCTACAAAGTTGATACCTTCCATGGAGGAGGCTATGGATGTTATCGGGGCACCGATGAAGCAGGGTCCCAGACCCACACAGGTTCCTATTGTGCATCTCACACCTCTGAGACCTAGAGCGACGACTCCCCTACAAAGACCATCAGGATAGATGAGGCCCCCTCGTCCCACTAGTTCCACAATAGGCAGATCTATAGGTTCTCATAGATGGACTAGGGGAGAGGGCTTTACTTTAGGGAGTGTTGGTTCAGCTAAGGAGGTACTTGTAGCAAAGCAGGTTGTGGGTGGTGGTACTAATCTGATACAGGAGGATACTGGGTTTGATCTAGGTGCAGAGGTTAAATGTCGTAAGGCACAGAGAGGAGAGACCACAGAGCAGACTGCCCCAAATACTGAGATGCCAGCAGCTGATGCTGATCCCACTATTCCTATTACTCCACAGGAGACTATTAGATGGCTCAGATTATAGGTCAGGGACCTGAAGGTTCACAATGCTCAGTGGGAGGAGAGATATATAGAGGCAGGTAGATAGCACACTAAGCTTCGTGCAAAGGTGCAGAGATTACAAGCCGAGGTGATTCATCAGACCGCATGGCCAACTTTCTATGTGTCCACATATTACATAGTTGTCCCTGCTGTGTAAAGAGACCCTAAATACTCTCAGTATATGTTGGCATCAGAGGGAGCGAGAGCAGCTAGAGTAGAGGCAGTACCGGATGCACCACCTCCACCTCCACCAGATGCAGAGGATCAGGCTAACAGCTGATCTGTTTTGATATGTTCTAATATACTGTGCTCTTTTTTATCATTGATATACTATTCTGACTTTGATAGCTCATATGAACATATTCTTTTGTACACTATGCTAGTAGTGCACCCCTGACTAGTTTGAGAGTTTTGATATATATATGAGATCGATATTTTGGTTATGACTTCATGTGTACTTGTCATGTTTTCGAGTTATGATGATATCATGTGATGTTTATGCTATGAGTAGAGTAGAATGTATGTATGGATATATGCAATGCAATGATTTCTTTCATATGTATGGATGTAATGCAAATGTGTTTTGATTATGAAAAGATGTATGTATGATTTTATGCTTACGCACATGGATGTATTGTAATGAAACATATGGTTATGATATGAAATGTAAATGTAATGATACACATGATATGTTTTACAGGAATTGATGAAGACAAGTACTCAGTCTTATGTCAAAAGGATGTTTAACCCAGGAGGATAAGTACTTGCGGTTCCATGAAGAGACCTTTGAGTTAAGTGTCAGCTCTTGTGAGATTTGAAGAGGTGATAGAAGAATCATTTAAGCGTTGAAGTTTACATAGCCATTTGTGAGATCATGAAAACATGCAAAATGCAAAGAACCATGTAAAATATAATGCAACCTAAGACCTAGGACCTAGTCATTGATCATGTGTCGATCGATTTCATCATTGAATTTTTAGGTAACCGGATAAATCAATACAATGCCCACTAGTTATGAAACCATAGACATATGAATATCAATTTCTATGCACAAGAATCAATAGAACAACCACTGATTAGGAAACCATGGATATATAAATATTGATTTTGTTTTCAGAATGTCAGATTAGAAATAAGCACCAAGGCACAAACGCCAGGATGACCTGAATATCATGTCCATTTTGATATAGCAATTTGTATAAGCATCAAAACATAGACGTCGTGATGACCAAAATATGCCTTGCGTACAAACACATCAAACAGTCAAGAGATCATTCTAAATCCAATGTGAATTACCTGTAGTGACCCTTTATCATTCACATCCTTAGGTAAGATTGCATTTCACAATAGGAGGAAGAAGTCACTAAAAAAAAAAAGACAATAGTTAGATCAAACTTCCTTGAATTTTTTGGGTATCAATGGTCGATTTACGCATGGCCATCCAATTCGAGATAGAGGCTCTTACAGTCGGACACCATTTCAATCCAGAATTTCCAAAGTTGTTAGATTTTCACACACAAGAAGAAAATAAAGGAAAGATTATGCCACCAATTGTCACTCTCTAAATCCTGTAAAGGACATCATTGAAGAGCTCGAGGGGACATAATATGCAAAAATATCAATGTGAATTAGTAAGAATACAAGGAGATAAAAGCATGTGAAGCATAGATTGTCTTTAGTTTGTGTTTGATGTTTGATTGCATTGTTGTAGATGCAAAATCCTTTCTAGAGACGAGACTGACTGACTGACTCAAATGAAGCTTCAAAGGACTCTGACTAGATATGATACATCTAAGATACATTGGAGGCCATAGGATATGATTGTGATTGCCCCCAAGTTTAAACATTGATAGGATACAGATGCTTGAACCGATTGGTGTACAGATCGACTTATTGAAAATAGGAATGCAGAAACAAATCGGGAAATATGTACAAATTAAAGCAAGACTAAAAGCTGGGAAAGACCAAGATTGTGCTGATAGATGGAGCATTTTGAAACAAGTGGTGCCTGTTTGCTGGGTTTTCACCATCTTGGTAGAGATTCTATTTTTACTACCAAGGCTCCTGTTTCCAGGTTTTCACCAAGGCACTTTTTCTCATTTTTTTTGTATTTTTTTATATTTTTCAATTTTTTTGTACTTTTGATATTTTCAATTTTTTTATACTTTTGATATTTTTTACTTTTTATTGTGAATCACCAAGGCGCCCATTGCTAGGTTTTCACCAAGATGTTCATTTTTTTAGGACTTTTTCAGATTTTTTTAAAGATTTTTTTTCAAGACATTTTACCATAGACTGAATGCCTTAGGCGTAGAATTTCTTCAGACGGAGAACATTGATTGGTTCTCAGAGCTGTTCTGCTTCAGTCGTTGAGAGTTGATAGGCACCACAGCCAAAAGTAGCAGTGATTACAAAGGGACCCAACCAGTTGGGTTCAAACTTCCCCTTGCGTTCTCTATGTGATTGATTTATAGGATTCTCTCTCAAGACTAGATCACCAACCTGAAATTCTCTGTGTCTGAATTTCTTGTTGTAACCTCTAGACATTCTCTTCTGATATATTATGAGATGATCATATGCTTCTTGTCTGCACTCATCTAGTAGTTCAAGTTCTTGCAACCTAGACACTCTGTAGTCATCATCAGTTACTAGACCATGCATTTTGATTCTTAGTGATGGGATTTCAACCTCAATAGGTAGTACCGCTTCAGACCCATAACTAAAGCGAAAGGTGTA
This sequence comes from Chamaecyparis obtusa, assembly GCA_027943335.1. Lineage (NCBI taxonomy): Eukaryota > Viridiplantae > Streptophyta > Pinopsida > Cupressales > Cupressaceae > Chamaecyparis > Chamaecyparis obtusa. Next base: position 557,126 of record BSBK01004172.1, read on the forward strand.
GCCCCAATAGGCATTTTGATACTTATTCTATAGGCCTAGATAGCTGGATTGATCATGAGATGCCAGTCTCTTCCTATTTTATTAATTGTACGGTGCAAGATTTTCAACAGATTCTTGTTAGAAGCCTCTGCTTGTCCATTCCCTTGAGGATAGTAGATAGATGACCAATGTTGTGTAATCTTGAATTTAGCACATAAATCATCTAGATCTTTGTTCTTGAATTGTCCACCATTATCTGTGATTATGGAATGAGGTATCCAATATCTGCATATGATATAGTTCAATATGAACATAGATATTTGTTTTTTAGTTGCTTGTGTCAAAGGGACTGCTTCTACCCATTTTGTAAAATAATATGTAGCTGTGATTATATGGGTATGTCCATTAGAAGAATGAGGATGTATGGATCCTATAAGATCAAATGCCCATTGATGAAAAGGCCATTGTGTAGTGAAGGGAATTAGATCTCTCCCTAGAGCATGAATTAAGTTGCCATGCACTTGGCACTTTTGACAATTCTTAGCAAACTTGATAGACTCTTTCTCCATTTTTGGCCAATAGTACCCAACCCTAATAAGTTTTCGAGCTAGTGTTAAACCATTCGAGTGTGACCCATAAATACCATAATGGACTTCCTCTAATGCACATTGAGACTCTTCCTATTCTAAACATCTAAGTAGCGTACCATCTAGACCTCATTTGTACAGATCATGACCAACGATGACATATCAGGAGGCATTACAGATAAGGTATCTCTTTTCATGATGGTTAAAGGTATCGGGAATGATTTGGTCTTTGAGATAGGAGAATAGGTTTTTATATCTAGATGAATCATGACCTACAATAGTGTAGATCATGTGGGTTTCAGGGGAATCATATGCAGGATAAGATAGTGCTTCCACCAGGAACTCATAGCATAGCTCATGTTCAGGTTGCTGTAATAAAGTAGACAACGTGGCCATTACATCGATAGCCTTATTCTCTATTCTAGGTATTTGTTCAAATGAGATAGATATTAAATACTTCTTTAGATCATCTACCATTCTTTTGTATGGAATAAGCTTTTCATCCTTAGTCTGGTACACATCATTGACTTGATGGATAACAAGTTGTGAGTCTCCATGAATGTGTAATTCTGTTACTCTCGACTCAATTGCTAGTTTCATGCCATTAAGAAGGGCTTCATATTCGACAATATTATTTGTGCAAGGGAACTTTAATCTGAATGCTTTAGGTATGGAGTATCCTTGAGGAGTTATAAATAATATGCCTACTCTTGATCCATTCTATGTATAGGAGCCATCAAAGAATAACTGCCATTCTCTAGAAGAAAGATTCATGATAGAGGAATCTGGAAATTCCATTTGCATTGGTGTATCATCAATCATAGGTGCATCTTCTAATTGATCAGCAATAACCTATCCTTTTATAGCTTTTCTTTCAACATATTTAATGTCAAATTCACTTTAAAGCATGACCCATTTAGCTAATCTACCCGTGAGGGCAACTTTGCTTAGTAGGTACTTTAGTGGATCAATCTTAGCTACCAAATGGGTGGTATGTACCAACATGTAATGTCTTAGTTTATGTGATGCAAAGATCATAGCTAGGTAAGCCTTCTCAATCATAGAATAATTCTTTTCGTATGCCACCAATGTCTTATTGATATAGTATATAGCTCTTTCCTTTTTGTTCTCATCATGTTGTGCAAGCAATGCCCCCAGTGATGTATCTGTAGCGGAGACATATAAGATCAAATTCTTCCCTAGAATGGGAGGCATCAAGATAGGAGGATTTGATAGATACTTCTTGATATGGTTAAAGTTGTTTTCACATTCTTCATTCCATGTAAATGTCACACCTTTATGTAATGTTTTTGTAAAAGGTTGTGATATGTCAGCTAGCTGAGATATGAAGCATCTGATAGATTGAACTCTTCCTTGCAATGTCCTCATTTGACTGATGTTTTTGGGAGGTTGCATCTCCATGATAGCCTTTACTTTAGCTGGATCAACTTCGATGCCCTTCTTTGAAACTATGTATCCTAATAGCTTTCCAGAAGTGACACCAAAAGCACACTTCTTAGGATTTAGTCTGAGACTAAATTTTTCCATTCTGTCTAGTATCTTGCTCAAGACATTTAGATGTTCAGTTCTAATCATAGATTTTGATAAAGTATCATCAACATAATCCTCCATAGTCCTATGCATCATGTCATGAAAAATAGATGTCATGGCTCTTTGATATGTAGCACCGACATTTTTAAGCCCAAATGGCATGACATTCCAACAGAAGGTGCCCCATGCACATATGAAAGTAGTTTTATCTTGATCCTCTAGAGCAATTTTTATTTGATTATATCCAAAAAAAACCATCCATTAAAGAATACATCTCAAAGCCCACAATCATGTCCACTATCATATCAATGTTAGGTAGTGGAAAATCATCCTTAGGGCATGCTCTATTTACATCTCTAAAGTCTATGCACACTCTGATTGATTTATCTAGTTTTGAAAAAGGTACAATATTAGAGATCCATTCTACATAATCAATAACTCGGATGAATCCAACTTTTAGTAGTTTCTCTAATTTAGCTTTTACCAAGAGTGCAACATGAGGATGCATGTTCCTCAATTTTTGCTTAATAGCTTTAACGATTGGAGATATAGATAAATGGTGCATTATAAGATCATGATCCAACCCTAGCATATCTGAATATTTCCACGCAAAGTTGATCTTCTTCTCTGTGAGGAAGGTTGTAAATTTTTGCTTCTCTTCTTCTAATAAAGATTGTGCTACATGGATCAACTATGGTTCCTTTGCTATTCCCAAGTTGATAGATTGAGTGGGCTCAATTAGAACTAGAGATCTATCCTATAAATGACTCAGAAGGACATCAAATATCTCATCCTTAGGCACCTCAGAGAGGTTTTCACCTTTGGATATGTCTTTTATTTTTACTTTTGTAGGTTTTGAGACTGCCACAAAGTGGTTTTCACCCTCAGAACTCCTTTTCTTTTTATTATTATTCTTATTTTTTGACTAAGATACTTGATGTTAGACTCCGTCATGCTAATGCTTGGTTCATTGATGCAAGTCCTCATATGATCAACTACATTTAGGTAGCAAGCAAGGGCATAGTCATTGGGAAAGGTATAAATACCTTGGTTCAAGTTTATGGACGTTATGTCAAGAAGGTCAGGGCATTGGATAGTCAAAGTGGTGAAAGATTGGAAAAGAGTGTTTATGGATATGGATTTGTTATCATTGGCCCTAACCTGACACTTGAGTTCAAAGGTGATATTATAAATTAAGACATTCAATTCATGAATAGGCTCAATGTCATTGTGGAAGTCCACTTCAGCCATCGGTGGATCAAACTCGATAAGTTCATCATTTCATTCTAGACTCACATTGGGTTTAGGTTCATATGGGTGAATAACATCAACATGTTTCTCTGTAATAAGCTCATCTTCTTCTGGAATGGCTCCCCATTCATAGTCATTAGATTCTTCATCTATGCCTCTAGGAAATCTAAGAACATGAGTAAAGTCAGGATGAATACCCCAAGAAGGGTTACCCTCAGATTCTGATTTAAATTCATACTCATGAGAATCTATCTCAGAATAAGTACCACCTTCCTCTTTGTCTGTTTGATTGCCTTTGAGATTAGCTGGTTCTTGTGGTGCAACTATCTCTTTCTTTATAGTAGGTTCTTGTGTTTCTACTACATTAATTCTTTTGATTGGATCATCTTCAGCTTCAAGGAGGTCTTTCATTTCTTTAGGCAAACACTCATAAGGAATGAGCTCATCAGTGGTGTCTGAATCATCACTATCAGATTGTTCAATTATTTCCTTGTTTAGTTGATTTGCTACGGAAGGCTCAATTTGTTCTAGAACATGTGGGGAGTTCTTGCTAAGACAGAAAGGCTTCTTCATGTATCCTAGACTTGTCGTATTCTTGTTGGTGTGACCACGATGTTCAAGAGGTGACAGAAGACCTTTACCCTGTAGTCCTAGAGGTCCTTTTCCTTTATATCCCATCTTAGCTATCAATTTATCCCCTGGGCCATATGACTTAGAAGGAACCTTCGATACTTTAGAATCACTAGGTGGAACAACTTGGGATTCAGGTTCATCTTTGTAAAGCCATGCAAGCACAACTTCATCTTCTTCAAATTCTTGCTTAGGTACTTTCTCTGCAACAAATTTTCCTTTATATGCTTCAAGAGGTTCCTTAGATTCTGGTTTGAACTATTTTTGAGCTTGTCCATAAGACTTAGGCAAGATAGGGAGAGATGTCAAAGACAAGACTGGCTCTATAGTATATTCTCCCATACCATTTTCTTTGATATTGACCTCTTTTGCAATGTCTTCCATCTTAGAGGTAGATGCTACATCTGTTTGCTTAGTGGAAGATTCGCTGTTATTAGGAACAAGTTTATTAGCACTCTCTTTCAAGGTATTGCAAGTTGTATACAAATTCACTGGAATTGTCACCTCTACTCCTTCATAAGGAAATTTCAAGCATTGATGGTATGTAGAAGGAATAGCTTTTATTTCATGTATCTGGGGTCTCCCTAGAAGGATGTTGTAAGCCAAAGGTACATCGAGAACTTGACATATAGTATCTCTAATGACAGGACCTATTCTGATAGGCAAGACAATCATTCCCTTGGAGGATCTTTCTTCTTCATCATATGCTTTGATAGTTATTTTCTTTCTAGGATTAATTTCTGTTTCTGAAAATCCCAATTGTGTGATCAAGCTATAAGAACAAATATTCAGACCAATGCCTCCATCTATCAACACATGTTTGACACAATCATTTTGGATCAAGACTTCAATATGCAAGGGTTGGTTATGTAGATGACTCAAGGAGTTATCATCGTCCTCTGAAAAGGAGATATACTATGGAGACGTAAGATGACCAACCATAGCCTGGAATCTATCTAAATCAAGGTTATCAGGAACATTGGATCTAAGTAGTACTTTGTCTAGGATGGCTCTATGAGCTAGAGATATCCAAAGCAACTTAAACATGGAGATTTTTACATTAGTATGTTGGAGTTGTTGAACAATACTATATGAAGAAGGCCTCGTGTCCTTAGGATTTGAAGATTTAGATGTTGCCCTCTGTTTAGAAGTGGAAGATAGATTGAAAGGCACCTTAGGGACATTTGATTGATCTGGGATTTTTCCTTTTAGGTGTACTTGAGCCTGTGATTGAGTAACTGCATTAGCTGATTGATTTTCTCTATCTCTTCTTACAATTATGATGACACTGCAATGCTTAGATAGGCTTGGTTCAACCATATTGATAATAGTATTATTTCCAGGATAGGCATAATTGACCTTAGCACCCACATTAGGCTAAGAAGATGAATCTCCTTGGCTATGCTTTGGAAATGGTTCAGTGAATGTTGTGTGATCATTATAGCTTTTAGGATTATCAATCATGATTTCTCCATTATCAATCTTGTCTTGAATGGTATGCTTAAAGTGCAAGCAGTTATTAGTTTTGTGACCTTTACCCCAATTGAAATCATAGAATTTATTCTCTCTCCGCCATTTCAGCTTAGGATCAGGATCAGATTGTCAGATCTCAGGAAAAGAGATGATGTTATTAGAGAGTAGAGTTCTCATAGCTGATTTCAAAGATTCTCCAAGAGGAGTGAACTTTCATTTATTATCAGCGGACCAAGATTTGTATTCTGGCTTCTTTTGAGATGATTCAGACATGTTTTGTTCTAAAGCTTTGATGCCTTGGGTACCAATGGTTAGATTGAAAGTAGGTGCCTTAGATGGGGCATGGAGATTATCAACAATGCCATCTATGATGATGCCCTTATTCTTGTTCCAATTTTTATTCTTATCCTTAGAACTAGATTCATACTTGTCCTTTTGAAGTGTGACGTCTCTCTTTTTCACAAGTACTTTTTCAATTTTGATTGTATTATCTACCATCTTGTCAAAAGATGTATGATTTTGAATTTATAAAGGGTAGTTGATTTCTAGAACAAGATTGTTGATGAAGATTTCCAGCTTCTCAGTTTCTGGAATAGGCCTAGCATATAGAGAGAATTTCTTTCTCCATCTTTTGAGAAATGTCAGGAATGGTTCTCCTAGATATTGTTTGAGATTGCAGATATCAATCATGGTGACTGGATGTTGGATGTTGTAGGAGTATTGCTGATAGAACAATTTGATCAGCTCCTCAAAGGTTTTGATTGTAGGAGGCATCCTAAAGAACCAATGAATGGATGCCCCTCCTAGAGATCGAGGGAAAAGATGCATCAGATAGGTTGATTCATGCATGAACTCCATAGATTGAGTATAGAATTCTCTGACATGATCTTGAGGATCAGAGTTTCCATCATACTTATCATATTTTAGCATTTCCATCCTTTTAGGGAATGGTGGCATATACAAGTCTTTATCAAATGGAAAAGGACATAGGGCCTCCATGGAGAACTCCTTAGGTTCTTTTTCTTTTTCCATTTTGTTAAATTTTACTTGCATGGCATGCATTTGTTTCATCATAGCTGAAATAGGAGTTTCTTCCTCATGTGTAATGATATCTTCCACATTAAAATTGGGAGGAAGTTTAGCTCCTTAATGAGATAATTGTAAAAAGTATGTTTCTCTATCTTCTTTCAAGAAATGCTTCATCATTCTTTTGAAGTCATCGTCATTTTGATACCGAGCAATTTCTTTAGGTGTGGGTTCCTGATTTGCACCATGTTGAGATTGAGCTCTTTGAGAGCCATGGTTTGTCCCTGCTTGAGACATGTTAGGAGTATTAGGACTCCCTGGGATAGATCGAGGAGGAGTTTGTTGATTACCTTCGTGAATTGATGGAGGGGGTATATAACCAGTTTCTAATCGAAAGTTGCCAAGACCGTTGTCTTCGTAAAGACCAGAATTGTATAGTTATTCAAGAGTTAGACCCAGGATATGAGTCAAAGGTAAGGTATGAGATGTTTCCCCTAATTTTTTGTGAGAGGAAGCTCTAGTTTCCACCATTAACCTTGGGTGAAGAAAAAGAATACGATGAAGACAACTGCAGAAAGATCTGCTTCAAGAAGATCAAATGACACAACCTTGTCAAAGTTTGACTGATTGAAGCTTAGATTAGACGTAAATGAAGGACACTATGCCCTGGATGTATGGGTAGATGACCAAAAGATAGCAGACACGAGTTCACAATAGTTATCCATTTTGAAGATGGATTGAAGATTGATAGTTATGACAAGGTTTTGACACAAGATGAAAAAGACTCAAATCGATTAAACAAAAGGCTAAATCAGATTCAAAAGGCCACTTTAGGAAAATGATTGGATTCTTAGTAGTTGTTGCTATGTTCTTGACACAGTGATTTATTTGATAGACTCTGAAAATAGGGTGTAAAAGCTAGGTTTCTGACAGTTTTGACAACTTTCTGGCAATTTTTCAAAATTTCTCAAATGACTTTCTGCAGGCTCATACAATAGTGGGTAGGGTATGAAATGAAAATTGACAAACTTGTACAATAGTTGCAAAACTCACATGATAATTGATTGTAGGGTTTTGACTTTTTTGAATTGACTGGTGGCAAAACTCGTACGACAATATACCAGCTACCATACGACAATCTGGGGGTTCTAAAATGACAATAGCCAAAAGTTGTATGACTTTCTGACCTTAAAAGATGACTTTTGACTCTAGATAGGTGCTTGACATCAGATTTTGCAATTTTCAGGTTTTTAGTTTCAAATTGTTCACAAAATTGTATGTCTAGATTTGAAGATTGTACCGGATTGATTCATTCTTAGTAACCAGATAGATAAATAGGTACACAAAACAACAAGAAAGTGATTTCAAGCACGTCTAAAAACAATGAATAGGGGACAAAGCAACCCTGCACATGAACAACCAAGTGACTGAATGTGCTAATCCCTAGGAGTGCTAACAGTGTATGTTCCAAAAAGTTTTGCAATAACGCACATATTCCTAGAAAATGAAAATTTAGCCTCACTAGGGTTTGTAGTAATGGTCTGACTCTGCAACTTTTGTGATCTTAAGAGGGTGAAATCCAATCTAGGTGCACCAAGGTTTTGACATAGCCTAAGAAATTAATCAATCAGGAGCTGCTAGGGAGATCTGACAACCCAACAAGAGACCACACCTATGAAGATTTCCTCCACAAGGACATTTATATAGTGGCTGCTGCAACCATGATGAAAATGGTTATTACCACTTGAGGTTTCGTCAACGTGGTTGACCCAATTAAGGGAATGTCCACTATAGTTAACCCTCTCTAAAGGTGACTCACAAAAGATACCACATGGAGACTGGTTCCAGATTCAAGGATCTAAGTTTCTGATACTACCCAAAAAGGGAGTAGAGCATAGTCCTCTAGCCTTTTCACTTTTAACCCAAACAAAGTAGACAGATTAATTTGACACGCTAAGAACAAGATTATCTCACAAAGATCTATGATGTCAACCACTTATGATCTATCAACCTCTCCAGAGAGAGAATGTATCAATCAAAAGCTAAAGAGGCACAAATCTAGTAGAACATGAGACACTCTCAGTAAACTCCCTAACTACAAGGGTTCCTTCGTTGAGAAGAGTTTCGCTGGAAACCCACTCTCTCAAGAACCACAAATAGTGTTCATAGGGCCTATTTAATATGTGTAACAAAGATGCTGAAAAACAAATCTATGTTCATTTTTTATGGCCCAAAATGAAATCTGTGATATGAAAGCAATAAAGGTCACACAAGCTTAACACGTAAGAGTTCATTTTAGTCCAAATCAAAATGTTATCAGTTGAGAAGATTACCTAAATTTCTCACAATGTGCTTAGTAGATTTTTACCTATTTTTAGCAACTCTCACATTTTTCCCAATCAAAATCAGCAGAAATCAATCAGAAACAACAAATTTTAATTGTTAATGTTAGCTGTCAGTCCAAATCTAGAAATCAAATCTGGAAAACTGGCTGAAAAAGTGAAATGACAATTGAAACCTGGTATGGAAACTCATACGAAAATGGGTCACCTCCCAAATGATAATCCAGAAACTCGTACGATAATGGGTATAAGATCATACGATAAAATAGATTTCAAACGACACTGTGTTTCTGATGGTACGATCCTCAATCAAATCAACTATCGTACGATAGTGGGTCCTTCCTGGTATGAGTTTCTGACAAAACTCGTACGAAAATTGTACGGACAGAAATTAAAAATTGTAACTTGGAATAGAAAATGATAAGAAGATGATAGAAATTAATAGAAATTGAATGGAAACCCATTTCAAGGCCCCACAGTGGGTGTCAGAAATGTGTGTGTGAATTTTGTACCTAGCTGTAGACACAACACATCAGTAAAACATTAGAGGTTAGTTAAAATCAAAATCGTGCAGTGAAATGGAGACTAATCTAACCAGGTGATTTACTACCTTCTAGTAGGTGCGAGTATGATATTCTCATATTGGACCGAGATCAGTGACCTTGACGACACCTAAATGAAGGATTTGAATGCAGAATCTAGATATGAGATGAATGCAAATTAATCTATATTTTTGGATTTTCTATGCAATAAGGTGAGGTAAACTGATATGAATCTACTCTATATAAGAAACTGATATGACATGCAATTAATCTAACAATGATATGCTATATGATATGAATGCTTAAAAATAATGAAAATCTCACAACAGCTTGGATTTGCAAAGATTTATTCTTCGATCACCAATTCACCAACGTGAGGATGCAATTTGTGGATGGATCCAAAATGAAGAGCTGAGGCCTTAATTTATAGAAATCCATGACTTTGGAGGTGCATGGAAAAAGCCATAAATCACTCTTGATAAACTCAGGTTGATTTTTGAGTTATCAAGAATTTAGAGATAGATTAACTCACAAAATCATGCAAATTAGCTTTTTGATTTAAATCAGAAGTTGAGATCAACTTTCAACTCAAAAGAGAGTTGAGTTTATTTTTAAAACAACTTGAATTGATTTTCTGATTTAAAGCTTAACTATTTTTTTGATTGTGCATAATTAATTATGAATTAATTTAATAAATAAAGTGATTTATCCTCATCTTAACTGATTTTAAAAATATAACAATTGATTTATGGGTTAATCAATTATTAAATCAAACTTTTATTCAAAAACTATATTATTAAATTTGATAATTGACATTAATTAATTAAATAAGAATTTAATCAATTAGTCATAGGGTTTTTGATTTATTGTCAAAATGAAATAATATAATTTAGGAATAAATATAATTAAATCCAATTAAATAATTAAGTGGCAGTATTAAATCTAATTAATTAAATATTTAGAATATTCAATTAATCAAACTTTAGGATAAATAAGATTTATCGCCAAATAATCATTAAATCAAAGGTAATTAGGATAAATAGGAATAAGGAATATTCCCCGATGTAGAATTCAGGATAATCAATTAGGATTCGATGATGTTTAGATGTGCCTTAAGTTAGGACTTTGATGTCAATTTCATTCGATATGTCGATATAGGAGGTCAATGAACCTATAGCCCATTTTTGGGGTATTACACCGTGTGAGGATGTATCCGTTCACGCGAGAGAGTGCTACAGGGAGTGAAACTTCATGCGATACGCTCTGGATTCTTGCGTGAGAATCCGTACACAGACAGTACAGACACATGACAGAGCTTAAATTTCCTATTAGAAAAAATTGAGAATGAGGCCAAAAATTGATCTTTCTTCCCCACGGTGGGTGCCAAAATGTGTTTAGTCGAATGTGGACCTCTAATCCAACTACACACGCAACATAGTCATTACTCACATGATCGAATTATGAGAGAGTATGAATTACTCAATTTGAAATTCATGGTGAAGCGACCTGTTGCCTCCTATATAGATGGGGTGTTTAATTACTCTTAAAATGAGAGCCAACAACCATAAGACCAGTACTACAATGGAGGATTTGAAAAACTATGAAGATAAGCAAATTGAAATTAAACTAGAATGAGTGCAATTTAGTCTAAAATGCTTTGAAGGAAATATGATATTAATCTAAATAGCTTTGAAAGAAATATGAAGTGCAGATTTACTCTAAAGAAATTGAAAGAAATATGAAGATTAAGCTATGAGCATGTAAGTAAACTAATTATAATGAATATGCAATATTAAACTAAGATGAGAAAAAATATACTAATATGCAATAAAAGCTTTGAAATAATTGAGAAAAAAAAGTGCTATAGTTTAATTACTCTCAAAAATTGCTCTCCTTGAATGAAGAAATGAGGTTCATTAAATAGACAAGCCCGGGGAGAGAATGAAGAGGTTCTTGATTTGAAACTCCTGACTCTTCATTCCCATTTGAGATAAAAAGGCATGAATTACTTAATTAAAAGAATGGAAAATGCCACACAGGGTGACCTTTCGAATATTGTGAATTATTAATTAAAAGAGGAGTGTCCATTCGAATAATCAAGTAATAATTAATTCCATTTTATGTATATTAGCCAAATGGGGTGGGTTTAATTTAATTTAAAGCACTTAGGGATTTTAGAATTAAATTAATTTATCATAGGGGTAATTTAGCTAATAAAAGTCGAAGACTTTAGGAATTAATTTTAATATTTGATTAATGCAATTTAGGGTTTTTGCAATTGACATCAAGTCGAATTAAGTCAAGTAGGAGAGAGAAAATTGCCTAGGAAACTAGGACTTTGCAGATGTAAAATTGATGAAAATGCACCAAAATTGATTGAATTTATTAGGTGCCAATTTTGGGGTATTACAAGAGTGACATATAAGTTTGTATTTGTCTAAGAGGACGAAAATTGTGGAATCAACCCAACTACCTCAACAAACATTTCCTATAGAGTGATGTTAAATCAATTCACAATTATATTAAGAATGAGCTAGATACAACTAAGTTTAAAATTGACACATTAAATTCTTTATTTACACTAGCTACTACACTACAAAAAATGTTGTAATTCTATTAAAAAAAGTACAAGGCTCTAAATGGGAAAACATAGTTAGTAAATTGACTTTGGTGCCAACAATAGTACAATTGAAAAATATGCCTACTAATTTGGTTCTTTATTTATTCATTTTTTTGTGGTTTACATTGATAAGATGTTGTCCTTATCCAGTATGAGTATCTGAGTGAATTTTTTTTGTAGTTGTTAAAGCCCAATTTAATTACCAATAATAAATATAAGGTATTGTTGATTGTGTTGGCGACAATAAACATTGTCATATTTAAGAGCTCTAAAGTGCTTCATTAAGAAGGGGTATTTTGCATAAGTTGGATTAGATAGATTTGAGTATCAAAATGTATGTTGGTGGCTATGAAGATACCACCTACCTCAATATTGAATTAAAAAATCTCTCCACTAGTTCTTTGGGTATTTATCTTTTAGTGGGAAGATGAAAGTGGACTAAGTTGTATGCAACATATTGAATCTTTCTTTGTTTAATTTTACAATGTTTGTAAATAGTTATAATGTCACTTACAAGGACCTTGATTAATTTGTTCTAAAATTCCCAAATACGGTTTGGATTGTACTTCAAAATGACAACTTGTAACGTTCTCTATAAGGAGAATGTCAATTCCCAATTATTAACATATAATATTGTGCATTTAAATCAAAATTATATTAAGAACGATCACTAAATTATAGTACATACTTAAGCCCTAATTCCTCACTTCATTCCCTTAAATCCAAATTCCCAAAGGAGAGATATGAATTGATCAACCAAAGGGTTAATGCATAAAAGAATCAATTTATGGAGAATTTGAATGAAGGAGAAAACCTTATATTTTGTTATGAAAAGTATATGCTTGAAATATTAAATGAATTGAAAACAAATACTAACCTCAAAATAGGGCAAATTTGGAAAATGTTGATTTCTGATGTCTGTGTTCAGTTTTGGGAGATTCTGCAACCTGATCCGGCCTAGAAATGCAGAGACAGAGAAAACCCAAAAAATTTATGTCTTTCGGAGCCAGGTCGACCTTGACCTCAGGATCAGGGTACAATCTTAACCCAGGGCACAATCTTACCCCCCACTAAAGGTTGACCTTGACCTGAAATAGCTTCAACAAAAATTTTGTTCACAGATCTCGGAAGTTTGCCGAAAAGGGTATCCAAATCTGAACTACAATTCACTGTCTTGTACCTGTACCTACAAAAAATGGTTTTGTTGTTTGGATGAGGGGTTTGCCTTAGTCAAACCCTGATTTGGAATCAACCTTAATAATGGAATTGAAATAGAGAATGCTAGCAAGTAGTATAAGTAGATCTAACAACGAAGCTATGATATTCAATAAATATGTAATTGTATTTGAAATGTAAACAAAAATATTGATATGAAAGCTTGAACACAACATTAACAAATGTAAATCAAAACCTCCATGATTGCATGCTTGGAATCCACCTTGAGGGAAGAATGAATGGATCTTGAAGGAATATCACACCACCATGAAGGATAGATCTAGGGTTTGAATGCTTGAATCCTTGATCTTCAATGGATAACTTGAATGCTTGAATAGATGATTTCTTGAATGCTTGAGAGAAAACTTGATGGATTGTGGATGCACTTGATTGAGAGATCGCTTGATGATCGATTGATTGATGCTCATGAATTGTTGATTGAGAAAATGAGAGAGGAAGGCTTCCTTTTATACAAATCTAGGGCACAAACTTTTAGAGAGGCCAACATATAGAAAATAAATTCCAATTAAGTGAAAACCCCTAGAAATGGACCCATATTAAATATAATTTGAGGGTTTACCATTCCGAAGCTCGAAATAGCCGACCCGGAAGTGGGAAAACAAACTTTTGAACTTCTCCCCGCATTCGAAAAAATTTTCAATGAAAAGGGGAACCTAGCTCAAGGTTGAGGTTGACTTTGACCTAGGTCAAGGTCAAGTTTGACCTTGACCTAGGGGTTCAAGACCCCTGGAAAATGAGCTGGGAGAGGAAAATAGTGCCTAGGGAGGGCTAGACAGAGCCCTAAATAGGCATAGAAGATGGGAAGGGGCAGAAAATAGGGGGACAACATGATGAAGGCCCAAAACACCCCCTAAGGAGGGATAAATGATCTTAACATGGAAGTGCTTCCATTTTAAGATGATACATTAAGCCCCCACTTTAGCGGGAGTATGGAAATTGAACATGCTCACGGTAAAGGAGAAGAAAGATTCAAGTGGATTCACAACAAGATAGAATAAAACTTAGTTAGGGACATAAGCCCCCAAGACAAGGATCCTAACTCAACATACACGCATGAGGGCATGAAAATAAACAAAAAGAGGAGTTAGTACTAAAACAAACCCAAATCAACTAGCAAAGGAAACCTTGCTAAGAAAATATTTCCTATACTAATATCATATTTGGAAAACTATCATAAAACATAAATGATTACATAAGAAAGAAAAGAGAAACACTATAAATAACATGGCTCTTCATGATCCATTCCTACTAGTATGAAAGAAAAAAGAGAGAAAAGAGAAAGTGATTACCTCGTCCAGTAAGATGCCCACCTTACCGTGAATCACCGAGGAGGGAGAGCCCAACAGGTAGCAAAACCTGATAGTTCACCCAAAAATTGTGCTTGCAATTGTAATGGCATCTTCTGACGGCTTTTGGAATACCCATAGATCCACCTTCTTGTATCACTATGAATATAAAATGTGTGTCCCTTCAGGATTTAGCAACTTATGTGTGTTACCTTCCGTGGATTTAGCATATTGAAATGTGTGTCTCTTTAGGATTTAGCAACTTATGTGCGTTACCTTCCGAGGATTTAGCATATAAATGAAAAACTATAGTACAAGGGAGACCCTATATATGACCCCCTCCTTATCGTGGCTGTCTACTAGACATGATAAGGAATAAGAAAAGGATACCCACTTCACAATGTAAGGAGATATGTTGTTTAAAAATAATGTACACTATATTCTTAGCGAAGGGTATTGACAATTGCATCCAAGAGTATAGATAATCATGAAAAAGGATATGTCACTCATGGAAAAGTATCCTAAAAGAAAGAGATCTTATCACAAGACCCCCACCGTAGAGGAGTGCTTTTAGATAAAATATGATCCTTCAAAGATAAACCTAGCGGGAACAAAGATTCAATCATCAAGCCCCCTGCAAACAAGAGGAAGAGGAATCTTTGGAATGAGGGAAGCAAATCTAACACCAAAGCAAGGGTAAGAGTTTATAAAGAATATCATTTGCAAAATAAAGAAGAGGTGGTGACCTAGGACAACAACCTCTCATACAACAGGGTATCCATAGTCAAAACCTCAGTTAGTATAATGAAATAATATTGTAATATAAACAAATGCCACTAAGCTAAGGAAAGC
>BSBK01004172.1:1177500-1412500 GCA_027943335.1 Chamaecyparis obtusa
TAATAGCCTCAGAATATCAAGTCACGTGATATTCACCAAGTACTCAAATGTTCATGTGCACATGTATCCTCAATAATACTTACCATAGGAACATTATATTCATGGTCTGTTTAAGGAAATTAATTCACCATGCAAGATAAAATCTATCATGATCTGCTTAGACATCATAAATTATCCATCATAATAGAAGATTAAGTTATTGTAAGATCGTCACCTTCCAATAACTTTAACAAATACAAGTGATAATCATTTGGAAGTCGTCACTTCCTCATGATGTACACGGGGGGCAGGCCCATTAAAACATGGAGTCACACCCATGACATCAAAAGTTTATATGAAGTCACCACGGATACTCTCATGTGGTGTTGTCATGACATCCACCATGAACCATATCAGAGAATAAGGGTTTTCACCTCAAACTTCTCTCATAGAGAAGAACTCATTAACAGATATCAATCTGTTGATCTTTTCATCCAAGATTTGCTTATGATAAACTGTCAAACTCCCTCTGAATTTGATATCAATCTTCTTTTTCCTGCAAGAGCATCCCCGGAGAGAAAGGAAAAGATCAAGGCAGATAGCTCTTATAGTACGTATAAAAATACAAATAAGAGAGAGACTACAATGAGTAGATAAATGTAATACTTAAGGATAATACTTATCTGTACATCAACATCCTTGATTGTCCTCGTCATCGTTGATGTGTTCATCTTATGACTTTATCTAAATTACTGATGCCACTATTAGATGTATTCTTGATTGGTTGGAAAAGACTCCTTATTAATGTACCCATTCACTTTATTAATCTTCTTCTCCAAAGTCCTTTGTTTCCTTAATATTAGAGAGAATTTAAATATATATAAACCAAAAATCTTTTATATATTTGTGGTTGTAAATCCTCTACCACTAATAGCTGACGTTAGTTTATATCAATATAAAAATGACTATTATTTGGGCGGCCTCCAATTTGGTATTGATTGTGATGGGACTGTTCTCCACGTGGCACATCCTTCACAGGGTATAGTAGCTGCCCTTTTAATTCGTTTGCCCATCACATAAGCTTGTACAGAAAACATGGGTCGAGCCAATTGGGAGTTATGTGTTTTCCCGCCAATGCCTTTGGGGGGGGGGGGGGGGGGGGGGGGGGTTGTTAATGAAATATATTTAGGGGACGATGCATGACATGTCATCCTTTTCTCTTGTTCCTTATTTCTCCATGTTGTCCGCTGACGTGATCATGAGAACTGACTATTCGGTCGTTGTTATATACAAACCGTCCAATATTCGCCACGATGCCAATGTGTGTTTCCACCTGGCACCTTTGGATATTAATGGGTTGACACCTTTATCTTCTCTACCTCTCAAAATACATTCTTTTATCTCTGCATACTCCGTGTGTATCAGTTTGGTCAATGATGATGTGTATTGCCTTGATATATTGTCTGCAACCTATAGACTCTATTGTTTCTAAATGTCATTTCTCTACTTCAAACTCTATCATTTCTGCCCTCGTTTATTATTCGATGAGTTTCCTTTCTTCATTGTCGGTAATCGCTTGTTTTATCCCTGGCTGAGTTGATGATAATTTATTAGTTTGATGTCCAATATACTCTCATAGCTTTCGAGCCAATTCTAAAATAATACCATGAGCTCTGAATTTTATTGAAGTCGACATTCAGATGTCAATACTTTTCTGCAGATAACTGTTGATATTATGGCCTTGTCGGCAAATATCACTTGCACCGAATAAGATATTAAATAGATGGCACATATATTTCGATATATAAATAATAATATTAAATATATAAGATATTTAATATTCATTGTTTATGAGGAAATCGATTTTATGTTGCTTAAATTGTTTGGGCCCAAAGTCGGCCCTCTTGGATTATTTATTCTTATTCAGGTCTGCCCCTTGAGGAGGCTTTCCCATCTCATATATATGAGGGACAATTCTTGGGAGGAGATATCTCAAAAACATAACATGTGCTCTCCTCTCCCAAGAATCAATTAAAGCTGCTTGAAGGCAGCAGCGAATCCCATTAAGCAGCAGCGAATTCACCATTGAGGAGGCAGTGAATTCACCATTGAAGTGCAACGAATCTCAAACTCAGGAGCAGCAAATTCTCTGCCCTAATAGCAGTACATCTAGGTGTGAATTCTGGAGCAGATCTCAAGGCAGATTTACATTGGCTTTTCTCTGATCTTACGTCAAAGTAATCAGATTGATGTCATCTTGAAAGCCCTAAATGAGCTGACTTAACCCATTCACATCCATTCATCTTGGAGACTTAGAAGGGACTGATCTGAAGATCATTTTAGAACTACAATCTGGGTACTATCTCTCCTTGCTCTTTATCATTTATTTATATCCTATGCTTAGTCTTGAAAGATCTCTATAGCTTGAACATTCCTAGGTAAATCTGGAAAATATTAACATGGTATTAGAGCATTGGTTGAGTAAAAGATCAATTTCAGATTTAGGAATTCAATCTAACTCTTTCAAAACTAAGGAAGAATGGTAACCAGGGGTTTGGCCTAAACATAATTTTGATTTTATGAAGAGCATAGTTTTGCATTAAAGTTGAATATGCAAATTGCCCTAGTTAGTCCAAACTAACCTAAGAGGGAGCCTAAGCTTAAGAAGAGTTTAGTCTTGGATGTATTGGCATGGCTTAGCTTAATGGCATATGACATGTTATTGGCTGGTTCATTAAAACTCTATGTATGAAGAACATAACTTCATATTATGTACATTGTGTTACAATTCTGTTATGTATGGTATAGGAACTTACTTTATGTTGCTTGAGAGCATACCTTACATTGGCATATGTTATGTTTAGCATTACCTTGCATATGTTGCACTGGCATATCTTATGTATGTTTGGAAACCTACTTCCTTTTTATTCAGAACACTTGGCTTGTGCAAGCATACCCTTCTTCACTGTTACGGCTGAGTCTATATATGACATATAGTTGAGACATGATGCTCTTGGTATAACTGGATAATTGTTCATGTTCATGTGTGAGAGCACACTTTATGTTGCCTTAACATATTTTACATTATGGAGAGATATTTAATCAGGAATGTATCTATTGCATATTGAGAGGGAGATTTTCTATATGCAGCTGTGGCAACTTACATAGCTATCTATCTGTTTGGTATACATTATACTAGATATTGTGTGAGTTATGCTTGAGAGAACTACATCATACTATCTTATTGGCCTATTCATGTATGAATGGCAACATACTTGACATACATTACGAAAGCATACATTGGCTATACATATATGGATTCAGGATCACAAGATCTTATTGGCATTATCCTTCCTTTACTGGTTGAGCGAGTTTTAACCTTTTTAGAGGATGCAGATAGGATCATCTAGAGGGAGTAGATTCCTTGAGTAATATATACCCTGGGGTAGCTAAATTGTGGGTATATGGTTTAAGAGGGAGTTCAATTATGGGCTCACTTACACCTAATTTTGTTATGAACTCCTTATGTCTTGTTGATCATATGTATGGGTAGGATTATACCTCATTGGCTTGATCATCATAACTGATTAGTTTTGATATAAGCTGATTGGATCAGCTGGTTAGGAATGTCTTATTAGCATAACTGATTATCTGTTTAGCTGATTGGCATAATTGACATTTCTTTATGCATGAATGGATGCTTACTTCAGGTTGGCATATGGAACATACACTACATTGGCATTTGTTATGCTTATGTCATTTATGAGGAGTATACCTTACATTTACATTGACATTTATTTCTGTTATGTGGGTGCATACTTTACTTTGACATATGTTCTAGGAACATTCACAATTGATTGTTAGATTAATTGTTTGATGCATGGGTGCATACATTATTGATTAATTGGCATATGTTGTATATGTTACATTGTACAATTGGCATATTTCTTGGGAACATACATCATGAAACTTAGAGGAAATATTGTTGTACGCCTGGGAGAATATTTTGTGGACATATGTTTTAGATAAAACTATTGCATCTTGTTGTGATCACATTGCACTTGGTTATATGTTGGTTACCTTTCGGTGGTGAAGACTTTTGTGATTACTCTTATGCTTATGGCTAAGACTTGTCTAGATGCTGGATGAATTATGCTGGTTCTATGAAGGGAACTGCATTTGGATATTGATTACTTAATATGATTGTATGGAGCATACATACTTTAGCTTGTGAAGCATACTTTAGTGGATTATTGCGTATGAATGGATCATACTTTCTTTCATAGCTGAGTCTATATTTACTGATTATAGCTGAGACTATATTACATATGGTTCTATGTGTGAACTTTACATCTTATGATCATATTGGTTACTCTTATACATATGTGGATTCGTGAGATGAGATTTTGATTATGAGATACATATGGTTGTGTCTGATTCATTTGATTACATCTATGCATATGGCTAAGTTGTTTCTTATGAATCAGATACTTAGAGAATATCATGGACTTGATATTCTTCTCATGGATCAGGGATCCATTGTTGACCATTACTCTGAGCATTTGGTGAATATCATGGATTTGATATTCGTTAAGCCAATGCTCGAGGATATCATGGATTTGATAGCTGGTGGATCAGGGATTCACTTCTCAGCAAATGGTGGACATCATGGATTTGATGTCTAGAGACCATTGCTCCGAGCATTTGGTGAATATCATGGATTTGATATTCGTTAAGCCAATGCTCGAGGATATCATGGATTTGATATCTGGTGGATCAGGGATCCACTTCTCAACAAATGGTGGACATCATGGATTTGATGTTTGGAGACCATTGCTCCGAGTACTTGGTGAATATCATGGATTTGATATTCATTAGACCAATGCTCAAGGATATCATGAATTTGATATCTCGTGGATCAGAGATCCACATCTGAGTAATTGGTGGACATCATGGACTTGATGTCGATAGGCCATTAGTCCGAGTACTTGATGAATATCATGGACTTGATATTTGATGGATCAATGCTCTTAACATCATGGACTTGATGTTGGTTTGATGTCATGGACTGGACATTTCTTGAGTCTTGGTGACTCGTGGATTTAGTTATCAACAGATTGGTTGGTATACATCATGGACTTGATGTTATCATGAATATCATGGACTGATATTCTTGGGTCATGGAGACCAGAGGATCTAGGAGCCACACTTGGATGGTAAGCATCATATGATATAATGTTTCTCATATGAATATGAGATGTATGGTTTATGAAGAACCATTGTGTTCTCATTATATCTTGTATATAGAGATCTACTATCATAGATGAGAGATCTATGGCATCTTTGGATTAGGAATCCATTTTTTGTTATGTTTTGAGTCTAGGAGACTCATGGATTGAGGAAATCTACATCCGGTTGGTAAACATCTTGTTACCATGATTTTCATATGGATATGAAATCTATGGTTGGAAATGATGTAAGAACATATGTGTTCTACCTATCATAGATATGAGATCTATGATTCTATTGGATATGGAATCCATGTTATTTATGTTTTTGTCATCTCTATCAAGGGTGATAGAGGGAGATCATTGGGTTGATCTTTGCCTCAAGTCCAAAAGGGAGTGTTGATATTATGGCCTTGTCAGCAAATATCGCTTGCACCGAATAAGATATTAAATAGATGGCACATATATTTCGATATATAAATAATAATATTAAATATATAAGATATTTAATATTCATTATTTATGAGGAAATCGATTTTATGTTGCTTAAATTGTTTGGGCCCAAAGTCGGCCCTCTTGGAATATTTATTCTTATTCAGGTCGGCCCCTTGAGGAGGCTTTCCCTTCTCATATATATGAGGGACGATTCTTGGGAGGAGACATCAAAAACATAACATGTGCTCTCCTCTCCCAAGAATCGGTTAAGGCTGCTTGAAGGCAGCAGCGAATTCTTAAAGGCAGCAGCAAATCCCATTAAGGAGCAGCAAATTCACCATTGAGGAGGCAGCGAATTCACCATTGAAGTGCAACGAATCTCAGACTAAGGACCAGCGAATTCTCTGCCCTAATAGCAGCACATCTTGGTGTGAATTCTGGAGCAGATCTCAAGGCAGATTTACATTGGCTTCGATCTGATCTTAGGTCAAAGTAAACACCAGATTGATATCATCTTGGAAGCCCTAAATGAGCTGACCTAGCCCATTCACATCCATTCATCTTGGAGACTTAGAAGGGACTGATCTGAAGATCATTTCAGAACTACAATCCGGGTACTATCTCTCCTTGCTCTTTATCATTTCTTTATATCCTGTGCTTAGTCTTGAAAGATCTCTATAGCTTGAACATTCCTAGGTAAATCTGGAAAATATTAACAATAACGATGATTGGACTATTACATAGTCCACACTCATGGGACTGTTTCTTCATAAACAATTTTCTTAAAGCTGCCCAGAAAATTATAATCTGTCATTTTCATCTCCTTTCCTACATTTCCAGCCTGGCTCTGATACCATGTCAATTTAAGGATCGCTGCAAATGTAATAGCACTGCCTGTGATGTATGTGTCTCCTAGATGCAACGATTTCTCTTGCATTTATATTTGAGGATGAGGCAAGGAGAGACATGTCCCTTCAAGGGACATGTCTATTCATTATTATGTGATTAATATAATAACAATTGATTATGTAACTACATAAATATCTATATATATATATATATAATATCTTTGAATCATTATTATATTAATTTCTCCCAATAGAATGTTAGATATATATCTATATATATAGTATATCTCACATCATAATATCTATATATATATATATCTTCAGTTTAGTCTCATGGAATTTATCCTACTGAAGCTACAAAACATCAACAGTGTGGACCTTTTGATATAAGTAGGCTCTCTAATATGTAGTCTTTACATAGAACCCATATCAAATGACCATAACCCAGAAGTGTACCACAAGAATAAGTAGCACAATGGGACTTGATAAGATCGATTTCACCAATTCTAACAACTAAATAATTGCAGTCTGATAAAGGAGCACCTTATCATTAACAACACAGATCTCCCTTTGATTGTGTCCACAGTAATTACTGACTGCAAAAGAATGTTAAAGTAATGGAGACACTGCTGAAAAGTATCCATCTGCAGCAAATAAATCTCTTCTTGATGTGTATTCTAATGTTTTTAAGGAGCTAAAAGGATTTCGTCCTTGAAAGCGTGTTCGGCATTCTTTGAGTGTCTACCAATTGTCGATTACCCGAGTGACACCCTTACCACACTTCAGCCATCAAGAGTGCTTAGATAGAGTATCAAGTCAAGAAGTTGCTCAAAGAGAGGAAGATTCATCCTTGCACTTTCCTTGCAAATATCCCACGCTAGAAGTATTAAAGGATATATAATAACTTACAATAATCACAAACTATCTAGTTCTCAATGACACTGATATCACTATGAAACTTTCCACGATAGACAATCTTCAGGACGAGCTTCAAGGTGTAAAGTTCTTCACCAAGATAGTTTCTGATCTAGGAGTAGTTGGTCTCACTACAACACCTATTGCATCAGTGTGCACCATAATGATGTTTGAGGGAAAATTTTATCTTTCATTTGAACTTGAGACTCATAAAAGTTTGACGGAAAATTTTATCTTTGGGTTTTTTTCTTTGCAATATATTATAAAATATGGATGTTTGCAGCATTCTAGGAATCTTGGTGGCTTGTTCAGTTGTTCCATAGCATCCAGAAGGCTTAAGAAAGTCAGATTTGGCTTTCACTTCACCAAAATTAGAGCACAAAAAGTCAAAGAAAGATTAAAGGTGTTTCCATTTTTGCATTAGAATTGTGTCTTCTACTAGTCAAATCGAAAAACAATCTCCGGATTCTTTTCTTAGCCCCAAAAATCTTTCTAGGTATTGTTGTGACCTTTTCACACATTTGCCCCACTGCAAATGGGGACCCCCAAATTTTTCTTGGCATTAGGAGTAGGTGTCTTAGCGAGCTTTGGTTTAGTCACAATTTTGCAATCCCCAGGAAAGGTTGAGTTTGAGGTGATGGAGGAAAAGTTGATCTAAGTTTGAGATCTAATCACCAAGAGAAACTGGAAATCTGGTTTGGAGAAACGGAGATTTTGAAATCAATATGAGGCTCGAGACAACTACTTGATGTGAATTCAACATGCGAATGCAAGACAAGATGCCACCATAAGGCAAAGTTGGAACATGAAAAGATGAATCTTTGAAATCTTTTGGAAAGTAAATGAGAAAGAGAGTCATGAAAGGAGGGGTGAATTCATGACATTACATAAGGCAAACTACATTTTGGAAATCCACAACTTGGGGCAGTTTAAATGAGCTTGCACTTGGAGAGGTCGGAATCCAACCTCCCTATGTACAGCCCTATACTTGGACAGGTTGAAATCCGACCTCCCCAAGTACAAGGTGGGAATTGGACCCTCAAAATTCTGACCTCTAATTTTCATCCAATTTTGATTCCAAGTGACTTCTTGCATTGAAATATTAAGGTTTAAAAGTGTAAATGAGGACTCCACCAAAATAAATATTATTCAAGTAGATGGAGATCAATTTTTGCATGAAAAAAACACCAAAATCAGATCTGCAACCAAGGAGAAAATACATGATCAAGTCTGGAAATTCAGGGTGAAATCAACATCGAAGCCATCACAATGAAGGAGTTGAAGGTGAAATGTTGTTTTGGGGGCTAAGAAGGCATATGAATTCCACAGAAAGATTACTTAGAGCTGGTACTTGGAGAGGCCGGATTCCAACCTCACCAAGTACAAGCTTGTACTTGGGCCTCCAAATTTCCGCCCTCAAGGACAGATTGTATTTTGACTTCATCTCAACTTTGAGCACAAGTCTGGGCATTCCAAACCATGTCAAGTCTGATCTAGGCTGGTAAAGAGGCCAATTTTTCCATCCAAAGCATGAAAATCAGATCTTCAAAAGCAAGAAATTCATGATTTGATTGCATATTTTAAGCTGAAAATAAATCCCAACCATCATAATCCAAGCAAGGGAGAGGACTTCAAATATAGGAGAAAATGAATGTTTGAATGGGGCTTGTACTTGGAGAGGTCGGAATCCAACCTCCCCGTGTACAGCCTTATACTTGGACAGGTCGGACTCCGACCACTCCAAGTACCAGCTGGGACTTCGACCCTCTAATTTCCGCCAAGCCTGTAGGCCTCCAATTCAACCTTGAAATCAGATTGTCTCTCCCAAATTCAATGGGCATAATTGATCAAAGTGGTGTAATAGAGGAAAAGGATGGTTTAAATCAAATTTACATGCAATTTCATATCAAGTGATATCACGTGAACTTTCAGATTATTTCAATGTTGTTTGCACTTACCATTTTGTGAACTTAATAAAGGTTTTTCTCTTGTTTTGCAAGGAAAGGCGGAGGTACTCGAGGATGAAGGAAAAATATGGCAAGATCAAAAGTGGCTTCTACTCAAAGACTTCAAGCAAGTACGACATGGAGAATTCAAGTATCTACAAACCGCAAGTCATTCATCAAAGGGCCAAACAAGAAGATGGTTCAAGGGCGAGGCCAAATGAAGATGTTAATCCAAATTCAATGTCTAGATTATCAAGATAGAATACAAAGAACAAGTTGTCCAAAGAATGTGAACAAATTTACAAGCAAAGGATATCATCACCAACTTGAATTTCCTTCAAAAATCAAAGTTCAATTAGAAAGATGGAACATCATGGGGCCCCTACATCACTTCTAAAGATCAAGGCCAAAGAATCAAGATTTCAAGTATAGGCAAGTTCAAGCCACTCCAATGAGAAAATTTCCAAGAGATAGGGAGAATTTATGAAGATGAAGCAATTTCGGAATATATACCATCACAATCTATTCAGGGCTTGATAATGCTGAGTATCAGGAGATATTTCTTCATCTCCAAGGAATTGATCAAATCTATAAGATAAGCATGACGAGGTGGGAACCACTCATCTTTAACCAATTAGAGAGTCCTAGTTTTGCGTATACAAGAGCCTCCAATCACATCATTACAAATGTACATTTGAAGTCCACTTAATGTCTCTACCTAACCAATTTTCTCATTGGTTCTCATTGCAATGTAATTATCTCATTGGCTCACAAGGTGGTGTTTTTATGTAATTAGATAAGCATTTAATGTTTTTGTGTAAAGAGCTTGACTGGCTCTTGGCTCCATGAAATTCAATTCTTTGAAATAGATAACACTTCCACAGACTTTTATCAAGGAAAATATATAACTTGGATATTTCTTCACAATTATAATATCATAAATTTCAAATAATCCATTTATAAATTAAACTCACGGGTATGAATGTACAAAGAATTTGTAAATTCAAATTCTGAAAATTATTTCCATCAAAAAAATGGCACCTAGCAAGCAAAGTATGTGTGTTGAATGATGAATAAACTCTAGGTGTTGTCACACAGCCCTAGGAAGAATTTCGCAGCTCAAGGAATCAAAACGCTGCCTCCTAGGAAGAACTCGTAGGCAAGAAAGGACTCCACGCAGCTTTTTGAAATCAAAACGTGGCTCCTCAGCAATGGCATCCAGATAAGAGAAAATCAAACCCAGCTGTAGAAGTAATGAATTCAATTTATTCCTGAACCAAATTGATATACATCAGCATCAATTCGCAGCCATGAATTATCAGAATTTCTTCAGTAGAATCAAATGCACAATTCACCACCACAGGAATGATTCAAAGTGCAACAAAGAGGAATCAGTCCTCAAACCCTTGTTGAAAGCTCTCAACAAAAGACTTCATAATTTTTTATCAAAATGAACAATGGATGATTTTCCTTTCACAAAGCATTGCTTTTATAATTCAAAAGTGTCTTCTCTCACACACTTTTCACTTAAAACACTTTTTATACTTAGGCACATATTGAATAATATAATTTATTAATTCATTTGGCTCCAAAAAAGGCCTTTTTACCAATATCATGAAATTATGACACGCAAGGTCCCTATTTCTTGTGCCCAAGATTTAAAACTTTTCATCCTGGTTCCAATGAACTATAACACTAAGGTATCCAGCATATAATACCAACAAAAATGGCAACCTTACCAAATTTAATTAAATAATAATAATAAACCACCCGTCTTAAGAAAACAATTGAAGAAGCGTCCAAATCGAAATCTGTCTGCACAGGATTGATCCAGATGATGAAAGATGATGAATGAACTTGATGGGGTGACTTACTAAAAATAGACGCTCTCTCCAAGATTCTTGGAGCCCAAACCGAAAGCCAGAAATGAAAACCGAGAGCATCATTCAACTCCTCTAACTCATCTGAGCTTATCGAAACTATCCATTGACTTACTATAAATAGTAAGTTTACCAAAGACCCTCTAAACACCTTGCTAGACCACGAGGATCACAATAATCACCTAGCACCATCAAATCAATGACTTGCAAAAAATGGGGACATTACAGTCCTCCCTCCCCAAGATTGTTTGTCCCCAAGCAATCACCGGAACAAGAAACATCACAATCCACTTGGATCCCACAGAAAATAGTATACCATGCCACTGACATCAACAGTAGGCTCTTGTAACATCACCCCAAATATAAATCGGATAACTCTGTAAAGAGACCCAAAACAACCACTCACCCAAACTCTTGTACTAAATCTGTCTCTGCCCAGATCCCAAAAGAAGTGAACTTCAGGATCATCAAAAACCAAGATGTATGGGAGACTTAGATCCCATACACACTAAACTCCCCCTGTGCTCCCAACTGACCTGTACTGAGTGTGTAGACCATTTGCACAACAGTGATGAATACCCCTAAACAAAGTTGTAGCCGGTCGGAAACCCCAATCTTTGTCAATAGCTCATCATTACCAAATTGGGGGTCATGTGATGGCTCCAATCTCTAACTCCGCATAATTGTAGGCTGGGTAGGCCCCTAAGCAACTCTCTCAACAAACCCAACCTCGAAATCCCTGTGAGGAAGCATTGTAGATAGAGTCTCCACAATCTTCCCTACCAACTTCCGGATAGCACAAGAACCTCGGGTGAGAATACCCTCAAACACTCTATAAGAATCCTGTCGCACATCTGCACTCTCAAGTAAATACTCCATAAATGACTCGGTGCAGTAGAAATTATACGTGGAAGCGTCAACTTGCTCCCCCGCAATCCACAGCTGATCCCTCTGAAAATCTGGCACAGCCAACTGTCCCATGCTATCAGCTATGTGAGATGATGAAATAGATTCACTCCCAGCTAAGGGAAGCAAATCAACCTGAGAGCTCAACTCCACTAGTACTCCTACCTCATCCGAACCAATAGCTCCCATATCCTGAACATGTGTGTCTGCCACATCATCATGTTCCTCATCACCACCTGTAAGAGCAAACTCACCACCAACCACCTCAATGTGCAATAGAACTAGGTCTGGGGCTGGTGTGGACCGCAAATGCTCCAACTCCATGGTCACCTCTACCTGGATCTGCGACTCCTAAAGGGCCCGCTGAGTGTCCTCTAAAACCTTAGTAGTCGCTGTGAGCTCCTGGGTAAGCTCACTCACCTCCTCCTCTCTGTCCATCAGTGCCTCATAAGCTGTACTCCCCCACTCCACCACGTGATCTCGGTCGGCTACGATCTGTAAGTAGTTATGTCTCAAAATCTTGACAGCCTCACACAAAGTATGAATCTATGTCAATGAGAGGTAACCACCACTGGCCTCATCTGTCATAGGAGCACCCCAACCATAAATAGCCAACAACTGACAAACGACATCAAATGCTCGAGAGTAGAAGTAATATCTCTCTCATCAACTTGCAACTGGCTAGTCACATGATGACTCTGCACAACAAGCCTCCTACAAACAACCTCAAACGCACTATCTACACTATGAGAGGAAGCTATATCCAACAAACTCCCCTCAAGATCACCGTCTCTCCGTGTACTTTCATTTGAGTACAGGCATCGGACACGTCCTCATCTAACCCCGAGGAAGCTGCTACTGAATCTGACTCAACACAATCTCCAACTACCTCGTCCTCTGCAACCATCTTACAGTCCAGATCCTGAGACACATCCTCATGAGTTACCAAAAAAGTAACCCCGTCTCTAAAAGTGGAAGCCCTAGCTGTAACAAACTCCTGCCACTCATAAGCTTCCCTGTCCTCATCTGTGAGTCCCTGTAACATAGAATCCTGGAACCCACCATCACCATATGACAACGTTGAATCTACACCCAAAGTCAAATATAGAAAGCCAGAAACACTACAGCACTCATCGTCCTCGCTCTCAGCATCGGAGATATCTGCAATGCTAGTGTCCACATCATCTATCCGCATCTCCTCTACTAACTCTGGCTGCAAACACGACTCAATGTCGTCATGTGAATCAACTATACAGTGGCATGAAACTACGTCACCCAAATCAACTGCAACACTCCCATCCTGAGTGTCATCACCAGAAAGTTCCATGCACACATCCTCAACACAGAAAGAAACCACTGTCTCCTGTACTGATCCCACACTACGACTGCTATCATAAATCTCTGAGCTGTCAAAGCTCATACGCTCCTCGCAGTCATCACCCAACATCTCACAGGGGGTGTCATCTCCAATGCAACTCACAGCATCCTCAAAAGTGTCATCAAATGTGTCTATACTATCAACCCCCACATCTCCTGCTGAAATCTCATCTGCGGACACGTGTCTCTGCACACATGACTCAACGTCAATTTGTGCACCAAAAATGCTAGAGCATGAACTGTCATCAACTGACCCCGCTGTAATGCCCAAATCACCAACCTCACCACTGGGAGACTCTGTACATGCCTCGGTCCTATCTGAGGAAGCAACTGCCTCCTAAACCGGAGCAACACTACTACAGCTGACATAAACATCTCCAATAATAACTCCCTCCATGAAAGAGTCTGAACTCTCAGTGATAATTGCAACATCAGCTGCCTCTGTACAATCTGTAGTGACTGCTCTGGGAGCCTCAACCCGGTGATGCTCAACACTGCTGTCATCCAATGGTATTGAAACATCCACTGGTTCCGGTGTAATAAATCCATCATCAGCACTGCGAATGGGAATAGCAGGTGCTAAACTGGATGTAGGAACATCAGCATCATGAACTACTGTCGGAGAAAACTCCAGCCTTCTCCCCTGCAAACTCGATGTCGGCCTTCTAAAGGCGGAGACCATATATCTCGCTGCCCTGTCTACTGTAACTGGATCCGACAAACTCTCTGCCAATCTTTGTTGATGTAGTCTAAGTCTCTCCATGCTTTCTACTAAAGCATTTAATTCCTCTCTATTTCCCTTACTGCTACGATGACTCCCGGAACTAGGCCTCCTGTATTTATCCATAGCTAGAGAAAATAGAAGTGCTGATCACTTTTAAAAACTTCTGAATAAAAAATGAATCCAGACCCCACAGGATGGCAGGAAAAAGGCTCCGATACCACTGTAAAGAGCCTGACTGGCTCTTGGCTCTAGGAAATTCAATTCTTTGAAATAGATAACACTTCCACAGAATTTTATCAAGGAAAATATATAACTTGGATATTTCTTCACAATTATAATATCATAAATTTCAAATAATCCATTTATAAATTAAACTCACGGGTATGAATGTACAAAGAATTTGTAAATTCAAATTCTGAAAATTATTTCCATCAACAAAATGGCAACTGGCAAGCAAAGTATGCATGTTGAATGATGAATGAACTCCAGGTGTTGTCACACAGCCCTAGGAAGAATTTCGCAGCTCCAGGAATCAAAACGCTGCCTCCTAGGAAGAACTCGCAGGCAAGAAAGGACTCCACGCAGCTTTTTGAAATCAAAACGTGGCTCCTCAGCAATGGCATCCAGAAAAGAGAAAATCGAACCCAGCTGTAGAAGTAATGAATTCAATTTATTCCTGAACCAAATTGATATACATCAGCATCAATTCGCAACCATGAATTATCAGAATTTCTTCAATAGAATCAAATGCACAATTCACCACCACAGGAATGATTCAAAGTGCAACAGAGAGGAATCAGTCTTCAAACCCTTGTTGAAAGCTCTCAACAAAAGACTTCATAATTTTTTATCAAAATGAACAATGGATGATTTTCCTTTCACAAAGCATTGCTTTTATAATTCAAAAGTGTCTTCTCTCACACACTTTTTATACTTAGGCACATATTGAATAATATAATTTATTAATTCGTTTGGCTCCAAAAAAGGCCTTTTTACCAATATCATGAAATTCTGACACGCAAGGTCCCTATTTCTTGTGCCCAAGATTTAAAACTTTTCATCCTGGTTTCAATGAGCTATAACACTAAGGTATCCAGCATATGATACCAACAAAAATGGCAACCTTACCAAATTTAATTAAATAATAATAATAAACCACCCGTCTATTGAAAACAATTGAAGAAGCGTCCGAATCGAAATCTGTCTGCACAAGATTGATCCAGATGATGAAAGATGATGAATGAACTTGACGGGGTGACTTACTAAAAATAGATGCTCTCTCCAAGATTCTTGGAGCCCAAACCGGAAGCCAGAAATGAAAACTGAGAGCATCATTCAACTCCTCTAACTCATCTGAGCTCATCAGAACTATCCATTGACTTACTATAAATAGTAAGTTCACCAAAGACCCTCTAAACACCTTGCCAGACCACGAGGATCACAATAATGACCTGGCACCATCAGATCAATGACCTACAAAAAATGGGGACATTACATTTTGGCTAGTTATTGGATTAGGGCTTTGTTGACATAATCTTGGCCCTTGATCTTGAATCGATCTTGGTCATCCATTGTAATTGGGCTCACTATAAAAGGCAAGGCCTTCTCATTTGTAAAAGAGAGAGACTTGGAGAGATTGTTGCTATAATATTGCCAAAGTAATTGCAAGTTCATTGTTGTTATCATGGTGGATCACTTGTGGTATTTTGGGATATTAAATGATTTCTACATTTCCTTACCTAGATTAGAATTTTCATTTATGCTAAATAGAAGTAGAAGTAGATGAATGGAAGATATTGTTGAATGGTTGTTAAAGGTGAAGCTAGTGTCCATACCTTTTGATACTTGTTGATTGCAAGCATCAATGTAAGATTAGTCTTTGCCTTATTGCAAGCACTTAATGTAATCTCCCCGTTTTTTTTAGGCTCTTGAGATTAGCCTATCATATGACCCTCGTAGGCCGATGAGGATGGACAGAGGGTCTCTTTCAGTGGGCATCTACTTTAGGATTCAATATGCTTTGGTTTGGCTTTCGTTTGGCACCATTCGGACTTCATTTGCTATAGTTTTCCCATGTTCACTATTTATAGTAAGCTTGATGTTGTTCGAGAAGGACCCTTTCTATTTTTGGAAAGTGCATTTGGTCACATGGGGAAATAATAGGTGTGACTCCTGTTTTAGATGGCATATTAAAAGGATAAGTATTTTGGGAGTTATTATAATTTTGGTGGCCAAATTATTATTAAATCATTAAATGGCTTATTATAAAGTTATAATTTAACTTTTTCATTTCACTTAAGTTGAGGGTTGAGTCATCATGGGAAGGGGCCATTTATTTAATTAATTCATGGAAGACTAAGCCAAAGTATTAATTTAAAATATTGGAGTAAATGAATTATTAAAAGGAAAAGTATATCTTTTTATCCCAAATTGGTAAGAATTGTGTTTGAGCTCTCACAAGAAAGAATAAAAAGGGACTTGAGAGCTCATTTTAAGTTATCTATTGATCATTTGATAAAATTTGGTTGTGAAGTGAATGGCGAGGGTTTGAGGATTGATTCTTCTCTTTTGGCAATTTGAATCATCACTGATTGATGGTGAATTTTGCAAATTGAATTCTGAAAATTTATTTTGATTCTGTGAATGCAAATTTGGTGCTGTTGTATACCAAAATTGAAGAGAATTATTAAATTGCTGCTATTACAGAGGTATACATAATTCCGATTCGATTTTCTCAAAATATCTCATGTTCTTGGGAGGCTGTTTTATCTCCAAGATTAAGCTGCGATCTTATCCCAGAGTGTTGTGTTTATAATTCTGATGGCTGCAAAATTGTTTGATTATTGGGTGAGCTGCTAAGGAAATCGCACCACTCTTTCTTTGGCTGTGTGTCTAGTTAGAAGGGCTGCGACAATATTAAATCATGCTGCGTTGGAATTTTCTGCAGTTCATTTGAAGTCAAGGTGCAAATATCATATTGATATTATTTTGTAATTATTTTATGGTATTTGTCATTATCATATTGGCTGTTGTAGAAAGGAAATAAAATGAATGCTAAAGATAATTTGCTGTTTTTATTTTTAAATTAAAATCTGGAAATTGTTGAAATTCATTTTTGTTCTGGAAAACCAAAAAATTGCAATTACATTTGTGAAAAAGCCTATTTACAATAGAGAGCCAGCTAGGCTCTTCACACTTAACTTCAACTGGAAATGTTCATTTGGATTGCTCCATCATTGTGTGATGAGCCTTGCTGGCTCAACCTCTATTCACTCCTATTATTATTTGAATTTTGATTGTTTTTGTAGAGTTTGTGTATTTTGTCTCTTTGAGAATAAATATATATAAATTTACAATTAATTGACAATGCATGAAATGAATTTAACCCTTGCAAAAATCCTGGTAGGAATTTATCTTTTATTTAATCAATAGATAATAACATAGAAACATTTACAATTATAGAAACAATTTCCTGCCCTTAATCTTCAATCTGATGCAACGAACTCCCTTTACTGTCAATGTCAAGGCCAAATATGGCTCCTAAATGAAGCCATTGCTGATAAGCAAAATTCAATAGATCTCTCACCATCTCAAATTGCAAGAGCATTGAAGAATTGTCGCCCTTCAATGCAAAGAATTGCAAAAACCCTTGTTTCTTCCCAATTCCCAAGAACAACTCCAACCAAGACAAAATGCAATCATTCACATATCCCAATCGATTGCTTGAAGAGCTTTTATATATTTTTCCCACTTGGTTCGATTTTGGCCTTTTCCTTTGCTCATTAAAATATTTACTTTTATTATATGGCGTTCACTTAGGCATATATCATTAAATGGGCACCATTTTTAATCAAGTCATAAATGACATTAATTACATAACTTGACCCCAAACACTTTATTATTTATAATTGGCCCTTATAATATATTATTAATAAAGTAAGACTTTATTAACAATAAAATAACCATGAACACAAGCTATAAAATCTCCTCCAAGGAATCAACTATAAATCTGGATATATACTGCAAGTGCCAGACATCTCAATGCACTGCCAAAATTAGTAACTGCACGAAACTAACTTATTATAAATAGTAAGCCTCTGAATAACTGTTCAAGCCAATGGTGCCAAATCTCAACACTATCACAAATCTGTTCAAGCGATCTGCTAAAAGATAAAAATCCTAATTTTCCTGAAATAAACACTTACTATAAATAGTAAGTGTGCCAAATTGATCCAAACGAAATGCAATCTTGAACACTCGTGTCCTCTGAAATGGGAATTGACCTCTGGGTCTGCCAATTGGGACTCTCTAACCATCTGACAGCCTACAAGGACCACTGATAGGCTAATCCAAACGTCAACCCATGGTGAGCTAAAATGGGGAGATTACACATTGGGTATTTGAATGAGTATTGACGATATGAAAATCATTCTCACATCTTTAGAAGCAAGCACCCTCCTTTGCGTAGTTGATTTGGCGAAGCAAGGACTAGTTAGAGTCTCACCTCACCATCAATATTGTCTTGCTTTGTAGAGTTAGCTTAGCTTTCTAAACCCATTCCTATTTGCAATTTGTTTGGTTAAAAGTAATTGAAGATCCTAGATTGTTAAATCATTTGCCTTAGCAAAGTTAATATCCATTGAATGAATAGTACAATTCCCCAAATGATTGCCAGCATATCACATCATACAACTAAGTTAAGTCCACAATAAGAATGAACCTTGAGGTTGTCTTAGTTGATCACATAATCATATACATTGTTTAGCATCTAAGCTTCCTTATTCAATAGAGGATATGATATTTGGTGTTTCATCCCAGAATACTAAGTGTTATACTCCGCATGTTGAAGTGATCACAAAACTCGCACCAATAGGTATCTAATAGATTTTGTAAATATTGATCAAATCACACAAAAATTGTTGTCCAAAAAGCGTCATGCAACTATTTTTCAGCTGGCTGAAAGTTAAATTTAATTCAGTTTTTCATCCTCTCCATTCTAGATTCAAAAAAGTTTGTTGGGATCTTTTTGTAGCTCAAAAATATTTTTGGGTTTCTATTATCTTTTTCATTCAACGAATATATTTTACAAAAATCAAATCAGATGTAAAACTTTTCTATTGTGAGAAAGCCATTTTGGCAAAACAAATTTATTTTTTCAAAAATTCATAATTTTGCCTTACGTAACGGATTTCAGCGAAAAAGATATCGTTGGAAAGCTAAAGATGAGAACTTGCCATCCATATTGGGGTTGACATGCAATTTTGTAATCTCTTCAAATATTGCATATTAAAGTTGGTGTTGAGCAGAGCTACAAATCTAATGTTTCCAGATTTTGTGTTGCACATTTTTCTATTATGGGTCTTGACACTATTGTAATTTTGAAAAAACTTTGAAATCACAATATGCTATAAAGTGTCAACATTGTAATATTTCGGGGGTGGGTGGGTTGATTTTTGATACTAGTAAAAAGGTTGGGTGTGTATTGGTGTTCTTGTGCTGTCTTTCTTTTAGCATTTCTTTATGCATTTCTACATCATGGATCAAACAATAGTTCTCACTCTAACAACTATTTTAGGCAGAAGTCAGGCAAGACAACGTACTTAAAAAAAATTGGTTTGCACAAGATAACAATGGGATTGGAAACTGAGCCTACTATAAATGCAAAAAAGCCTAAGTGGTTTAATATATGTAATGAAGCGTATGGAACTTTGTCTTTGTCTATTTCTCCTAATTTACTCTTTCATATTTAATCTCAATACTCCTAATGGAATTTAAACAAAGTTAGAGACTCTATTTGGAACTCAAGATTCAATGAGGGGTCATATGTTGGCAAATAAACTCATAAGTCTAAGTCCAATAAATTTTAACACAACCCATGACTTCTTCGCAAAATTGAAATCAGGGTTCCAGTTAAAGCAATGTAGAATCGAAAAGAAAGATGAACAACTGAATCTTAGTATTCTCTCTAAGTTATGTTTTGAATATTCAGTATTGTCAATGGGCTCTTGGTCTGCTGGTGAAGTTGAATGGCTCACATCGAGCCCACCAAGGATCAAGTCTTGCCGAGTGCAAGGCTCCAACCAGCGTTCCAGGACTTGGCAAATCCATGCCTGACTCGGCGAGTCTAAGCCAGAGTCAGGCCAGCCGAGTCTGGCTGCCTCTGGACTCGGCCTCGGCCGAGTCAGGCATGGACTCGCCGAGTCCTGCCGAGTCCATGGACTCGCCGGACTTAGCGAGTCCCGATGCCTGGACTCGGCCGGCAGTCAGCGCTTTTCAGCGCTTTAAAAAAGCATTTTTTTATTATTTTATTTTGTTTTTTTGGTTTGTTTTGCTTTTTATAATGTCTTTGACCTAAAAAGGTCATTCTATCACTTGCATAAGGAAAGAAGAGAGAAAAAAGGCTTGAGAGAAGAGGATTGGGGTTTTAGGAAGAAAACCGGTTGGCTCTCATTGAAGGATTGCTGATTGTTTGTTCAACTTTGTTGCACTTTGTAGCTTGCATGTAAGCATTGAGAGGAGTTGAAAGACACATTTGGAGGAGGCTTCTACAAAGTTGATTTGCATTTCCATTTCTAGAGCAAATTCCAAGAGGTATGTTACTTTCTTTTTGTTGTTTTGAGTTTTTTTTTTGCATTCATGAATCTTTTTTTGTTCCATTTTGTTTAGTATTTAGTATTTACAAATTACAATTTTACATTTCTAGTGTTGGTAAACCGTAAAATTGATTTTCAGTTTCTATAATATATATTGTAGTCTTATAGATGCTTATTTTGTTTTATTTATGATATATTGCAGCTGCCACCAGTCATCATGTCTCAGACTGAGGGTACTGGAAGTGGAAGTATGCCTAAAACAAACCTGGATGCAGACCCTCGTGTCGTAGCAAGGGATGAGGCTTGGTTACATGCCATCCCTGGCCACAAAAAAGGAGTTGTTACATGTTGGCATTGTAAGGTAACATATAATGGGGGAGGCATTAATAGGCTGAAATATCATCTTGCACATATACCAAAGCGGGATGCTAAAGCATGTTTACTGGTTCTCGAAGATGTCAAACGCAGGATGATAGCTATTTTAGAGGCAGCTGAAGAGAAGAAAGAATTACAGAAGAAACAAGCAGAAGAAATGGCAGCCTTAGCTACACAGGGCTCTTCAAGGACACATGCTAGGACTCCTATTGGCACTAGTACTACTTCTGCATCTACGAGTGTGAGCGTTGGGGGTCGGGTTCGTAAGAAACCATCCACACTTGATTCCATCTTTGCTCCACGCACAACTCCTGGTGCGCAACCATCTCTTGAGGGCATGAATTGGAATAAGGAGATGCATGACAAAGCAAAACTAGCACTTGGAGATTTTTTCTTCTACAACAACCTTCCATTCAATGCAGCAAGGTACTTATTAATATATAATTTTAATTTTTAATTTCTATGTCTTACTTCTCTTGCTTTAGGTCTTCTTTTTAATTTATTTATTTAATTGCTTTTAGGTCTCCATATTGGCAAATTGCCATAGATGCTGTTACTGTTTGTGGTGCGGGGTTCAAAGCCCCTAATGATGAGGAGCTAAGAGGTCCTATTTTGTCCCAACGAGTTGCTGATGTACAAGTTGAAATTGAGGAGCAACGTAAGGTATGGAAGGCAAAGGGTTGCACCATCATGACAGATGGTTGGACTGATAGAAGAAATAGGACACTTCTGAATTTCCTTGTCTCCTCATCAGGTATGTTTAGTTTTTAAGCTATAAGACTTAAGTTATGAAATTATGAATTAGATTGATCATTGATCATAGTAGTAAGTACTACTACTAAATTGCTTTATTTTTTCTCAGGTGGTACAATGTTTTTGAAATCCATTGATGCCTCGGGGAAGATAAAAAATGCTGAGTATCTTTGTGAGGTGATGGAGGGACTGTTGAAGAAGGTTGGTGAGGAGAATGTGGTGCAAATATGCACAGATAATGCAGCAAATTATGTTGCAGCAGGTAAAATTTTAAATTATTTTAATTTTTAATTTCTATGTCTTACTTCTCTTGCTTTAAGTCTTTTTTTTAATTTGTTTATTTTTTTTGTAGGTAAACTTCTTATGGAGAGGCACCCCCACATATTTTGGACCCCTTGTGCCGCTCATTGCATTGACCTCATGTTGGAGGACCTTGGCAAACTTCCTTGGATCAAAACATGTGTAGACATAGGAAGAAATATTTGCAAGTATATATATTATATATAATCATACTTGGGTCCTCAACCTTATGAGGCAACACA
The DNA here is from genome assembly GCA_027943335.1 of Chamaecyparis obtusa. Taxonomy (NCBI): domain Eukaryota; kingdom Viridiplantae; phylum Streptophyta; class Pinopsida; order Cupressales; family Cupressaceae; genus Chamaecyparis; species Chamaecyparis obtusa. Next base: position 1,200,002 of record BSBK01004172.1, read on the forward strand.
CAAAGCAAAAAGAGTTGTCTCGTCCAGGGGTCACTAGATTTGCAACAAATTTTCTCATGTTGCAATCCATGCTCAAGTCAAAGGCCGGTGTGAAAGGCATGTTTGTATGTGAGGAGTGGACAAAATCATCATATGCAAAGACCACTGCAGGGGCTGCCATGGTTGACTTGGTTTTTGATGAGAGAAACTTTTGGCAACCGGCCAAAGAGATTGTTGATGTAATTTTCCTTTTTGTCCTCATTTCCAATTCCCTTTCATATCATTATTTTTTGTTAAACACTTGTTTATAACTTTATGTTCATTGTTCAACTTCATTTATTGCAGCTTGTACGACCTCTTGTTGTTCTCCTACGGGTTGCTGATGGAGAGAAGCCCTCAATGGGATACATTTATGAGGGCATGGATAGGGTGAAAGAGGCCATTCGATCCTTTTATGCAAGAAATCAAGATAGATATGGTCCCCTATGGGATGTTATTGATAGGCGATGGCACAATCTACTTCACAGGCCTATACATGCAGCTGCCTACTTCCTTAATCCAGCATACCAATTCAGCCCAAGTTTCAAGGCTGATGGGGAGGTGTGGAGTGGCCTCTATGATGTTATAGAGAGGATGTCACTTGATGATGCAATTTCCACAAGTACAGTCCGTGAGGTAGAGATGTACACCAAAGCACAAGGGGACTTATTTGCACGAGAGATATGCAAAAAAAATCGAACTGCATTGATGCCTGGTAAGAATCTATGATTCCAAATTCTAATTTCTAATTTCTAATTCTATTACGGTTTACCACTTTAGAATCTAGATTGATAAAGTTAAAGTTATAGAACTGATTTCAAATTTTCTTGTTTTAGATGTATGGTGGGAGATGTTTGGTACTAAGGTGCCAAATCTACAGAGGATTGCCATTCGTATCTTGAGCCAGCCATCTAGTGCTTCAGGATGCGAATGCAATTGGAGTATGTTTGAGCATATACACTCCAAGAAGCGCAACAGGTTGGCCATGAAAAAGATGAATGATCTTTTGTTTGTTCACTACAACCTTCTCCTTCGTCACAAACGTATCTTGGGCACTGACACATCTCCAATTCAACTAGAGAACATTGATCCACAAGAAGAGTGGAACACTGAGATGAATGATCCTGTCTTCAGTGATAGAGACTTGGAGTGGGTTTATCAGGTGGATCGAGAGGCAGAGGCAGTAGCGATGGCATAGGAGGAGGCTAGAGCACGAGGAGACCCAGTGCAGGACCCTGAGGCTGACAGTGGTGGATCCGAGTCTGATGATGAGGATGATGAGGAGGGTGATGATGAGGAGGAGGAGGTTTCCGATGAGCATGTCACTGAGGATCCTATTTCCGTTCAGCCTCAGACACAGGGAGAGAGGATGGCTATAGAGTCTTCCATTTGTCATTTTAGGCGTACTCGTAGGAGGACATAGGCTACTATGAGGCTATGAGCCTTTATTTTGAATCTTTGATATATGTTTTGAACTTCTCATTCCATGGATTTCATATTCCATGAATATTGTAGACATTTTGATTTATCATTTGACAGTGACACTATATTTTAGATTTCTATATGTTATTTGGTTTAACAGTGTCAGTAACTTTAACTAGTTTTCTTCAGAAATCCGTATTTTTACTTATGTGATCTATGCAAAGTTGTGTATGTGTGCAAAGGAGTTTCTATTTATCTCAATTATTGTGTATTAGATGTTAATTGACTAAATATTGCAGGAAAAAAACTTAAAATCCTTAAAAATCTTTGCATTTCATGGGTTTTTTGATTTGCCGAGTCCGGGCGCCGAGTCCGAGTCCGAGTCCATTTTGAGCTTTTCGAGTCCGAGACGAGTCCGAGTCTTGGAACACTGGCTCCAACATCATAAGGGATGAGGCTGGGATCGTGCCCCAGGCGAATTTGGTAGTGTGGATGCTCCTCAGTCCTTGGCTCTAAGCCGAAGAGGTTTCAGGCACGAGTGGGCCCGTATCGGGTTCCTAAAACGTCTAGGTGGCCTTCGCTGGTTGGTAGCTCGCAGGCTTCAAGCCTCACTGGGTTGCCTCGCAAGTTTGAACCCTCCAACAAAAAAAAAAAAAATTATTCAGTATTTGTTTCTACTTGCTATGTTTCTAAGGGTGCACTTGGGACTCAATTTTCCAAGCCATTCTTAGATGATTTTTCTATTTCTCTCACAAGGGAGCAAGATAAGGTAATCTAGATGGGCAATCTAATATCCTCTAAGTCATATGCCTTGGTCGTCAACCAAGGCACAAAAGAACAAAAAGGACAAAGTAGTAACAATAAAGAGAAGAAACAAAAGAATAGCAATGAGAAAAAGGATTAGAAATAAGCTGCCCCAAAATAAGCTAATGAGACCAAGTCTTCTAATGGTGGCAAGCCTAAGAAAGATGAGGTCAAATATGCTTATTGTAAAAGACCAAGTCATGATGAGCATAAACTTTTGAAGAAACAAATTGATCACTTGACACGCTTTCTTAAAAAGAATAATATCAATGTTCCTAAAACAGTAAAACAATGTTCAAATGAGGGGCCCATCAAGGCTAAAGAAAACATCAAGGGGAAAGCAAAGGGCAAGGCCCTTGTAGCATTTGCTTCACTCACATAGGTTCAAGAAAGCGAGTTGAGTTCTCTCCCTATTCAATGGTAATTTGTGAGTTGAACTTAATTCTACAATTGCATTTGGGAGAGTGGAACATTAGTCATGACTTTATCTATTTTTTTCATTTTGTTCCTGATCCTCCTTTGTCTATTTTGCTCACTCATTCTAATGAAGTGAGTAACTTGAGGCATCAACGGTTTGGTCACTTAAACTACTGCCACTTGCAACAGCTCAGTCAGCTTGACATGGTTACAGGATTGCCTCAAATTCTCTTTTTTAATGGTGTTTGTCAAAGATAGATTTTTGGCAAGCATCCTGAAGAGAAATTTGACAAAGGCAAATCTTGGAGAGCTTCACAGCTTTTGGAGTTGGTACATAGTGATTTGGTTGGACCATTTCCACATCCATCTTTTAGTATAGCCCAATATGTTTTGACCTCTATTGATTATTTTTTCAGACACACTTTTGAATATTTTCTCAAACAAAAATCTGAAGTCTTTGATTCATTCTTGGACTTCAAAGCATTTGAAGAGAACAATCTAAAAATCTATCAAAGTTCTGCATACAAATAATGGGGTGGGAATATGTTAACAATAGGTTTAAAGCAACTTTGTACTTCAAAGGACATTGACTTGCAGCATACAATTCTATAAAGTCCTCAGCAGAATGGAGTTGCAGAACAAAACTATCAGTATTTGAAAGAAATGTAAAACTATATGATACACTCCAAATCTTTGGCACCACCATACTAGGCAGAAGCCATTAACTGTGAATGTTATATCTAGAACCGAGTCCCTAATAGTTGTGAAGGGAGTTACTCCCTTTGAAGCTTGGACTGGCCAGAAACCCTTAGTTAAGCACTTTCGCGTGTTTGGTTCTCACGCATAGGCCCAGTTCCAACAAAGAAATGCAAGGCCATTGATTTGCAGAGCAAGCCTTACATATTTGTTGGATACTTAGATGATGTCAAAGGCTACAAGCTTCTAGATCCTACAACTCACGAATTGTTCATTAAGAGGAATGCTTGTTTTGAGGAGAGTCATACTAGCTCTTCTAGCACTTCTCCATCCACTATCAAATTGGAGCTATTGCATCATGATTATAATTCTTCTGACTATCAATCCTCGTGCTTCAGATGAGGAGTCGTCTTTCTCAACTTCAAATGGTTATAGTGATGATGAGGATTCCCATTCCTCCCATAGTCGTCATTCAAAGGATAATGATGCTCCAAATTCTCCAATCTCAGGACCTCTTTGAGCCTATGTTCCACGGGGACACATCCCCTAGGTTTTTAGACCCACTCTTGTCCTCGGTACGATACAAGGACACAGGGACGTCTTTTTCCTAAACCCCCTCTAGTACCTTTTTCTGCAAAATTTGGAAACGATCCCCAAAATAGCCATGAGAGTTGTCGGGGATGTAGGGGACGGCTAGAAGTCCTTGTGACAACTAGGGACAGCTAAAAGTCCCCTACCTGTCCCAATGACTTCTAGTTGTCCCCTATGGCCCAAGCTATTTTTGGAAGGCCAGTGTTAAAAAATAACACATTTTTAAATTTGAAAAAAACGTTGGTTGGCCCACAAGGTCACCCAAACCACATTTAACAATACCAAAGCCTAATCTAAGCATAAAATAACCAAAAAGAAGAAAAAGAAATTCAATTTCACATTCGTAAAGGAGAAGAGCAGCAAGAGGAGCAGCTAATCAAGGAGTGACCAACAGTTGAAAGAGGAGGTTAGGGCATCAAATCTACTTGATTTAGACTGTTAGACCTACCATCGACTGATTATGGACAGTTATATATTATTACAGACTTCTATGTTTACTGTTTGGTAGTTTAGTTATACTATTTACATTTTAATATTTTATGTCATTTCATGGTTGAAATTTGGAGCCTTTAGGCATTTTTGCTAAATGCATGCCATATATTAATAATGAAAGCATTTGAATTTTGTTAATTTTCTTATTGATTCAAATGTGAAATCTCAATTCAAGTCTAATGTTATGCATTAAGCTTCTACAATGTCTATGATGAATGTTTTATCAATATTATGATATGCATATATGACATTTCTCTATATACATAAAAAAATTCCCTTATTTTTTTAATAGTCGTCCCCTACCGTCCCTAAAAATTGGCCCCAAACTATGCGTGTACCGGAAACACGTCCCTCTATCCCCATCACCAAAACTCTATGGAACATAGCTTTGGGCTCATCAAACACTAGACTCAGTGAGTAATTTGGTTGGTGATCCTTCATATGCTAGAAAAACAAGGTCACAATTTCAGTAGGCTCCACATCTCTTTGTTGTTCAATTCTGATCTGCGACCTTCTTGAGAAGCTACAGGGATCCCCAAGAGCGATGCAACTATGCTGGAAGAGTTCAATTCCTTGGAGAGAATCCACACTCGGGATCTTCTCCCTCTTCCTAAGGAAAGAAAACTTGTTTGATGCAAGTGGATATATAAAACATAATTTTCTTCAAATGGGTCAGCTGATAAACATAAGGCTCGCTTGGTTACCAAAGGATACTCCCAAGTTCTTGGGATTGAATACTCTGAGACTTTTGCAGGAGATGTCAAAATGAATTTCATGCAACTTGTCCTTGCTATTGTTGTACCTCATAGATGAGAAGTTAATTGAATGGATGTGAAGAGTGTCTTTCTTCACATTGACCTTCACGAGGAAACATAAATGGAGCAACCACAGGAATTCGTTCAAGACTCTTAACTTGTTTGTCTTCTTGACATGTCTCACTATGGTCTCAAACAGGGCCCTCAAGCTTGGTATGCCAAGGACTCCTTCCTTCTAACAGTTGTATTCACTCGTTGCCACTTTGATCCTAATGTATACATTTTGCAACAAGATGATACTCACTTTTTTGGTTCTCTATATTGATGACTTGCTGAAATGTTGTGCAAATTGATAAACAATGATCAAGATCTGATTCCAGAAATTACCATACTTTCAGATCTTCAACAGATGATTCGTCAAGGGCTTGAGGCGGATCATTTCACACTGAATTCCCTTGACAAGTTCACAGGTTACCAGTTTTCACTTGATCAACTCCAAGCCGTTCTTGAGGAAAATGGGACAATAATTTTCACGTGTTCTGATGCTGTCATCAAAATGATTGTTGTTAAAAAGAACACAGGCATGTCAGATCCTAGTGAAGTACAAGAAAGCATCCGCATGTTCCAGGATTTTATGGCACGAAATGAAGAAGAATAAAGTGTCTTCAAGCACTTAGCTAGATTTCCTATGCTTTTTAGAATTTTAGAGTTGTATCTTGTAATTTAGTTTTGACAAGTTACATGTAAAGTAAAAAATTGCAATTGCATATGTTCACGTTGCACTAAAAGGATAAAGTTGCAATTACACGTAACCACATTACATAGGACTGTAATGTTGAATAAGTCAACATCGGGTAGTTGGTTTTCCACCTTTTTCTCATAGCCTCTCTTCTATAAAATCAAAGAGGGCTCGTTTTAAATAATCATATTTATGCATTGAAAGTAAACTCTGCTGGAATTGTACAAGATACAAACTTTTCTTTTATTTGTGCAAGCTGATTTCAAAGTAAATAAAAGAGCACGTGTTTTCAATCTTTGTGTTGAAGGAACTTGTTATATCATTGTTGTGTTCTTACGTCACAATAGTGGTATTATATTGAATTTATGTGGAAAATGTACGAGTTATTTGTGCTACTATAAGGAAAGCTTTAAATCTGATTTCATATAGACTTGTGTTGTAGTTTTCAAGTTGAGTTACATGCAAATGAATACATAGTCTTTGAACTGTGATTCTTTTTTCTATTAGAAATTAGATAGGAAGTTTTATGTGTTAAAGTCTTTGTGCTAAACATATTGCTGCCTCATCTTTTATATTATTGTAAGATAGTGTATGAGTCTTTGAGCTTATGTACATTCCTTGGTTAATAGTTTACTGATACGCTTAAGGATAATCTTTTGGTTAATCTTAAGATTATTGGCATAATTGCTCCAATTAGGGCTTAAAAGAAAAGTTGTCAAGAGTCTCAAATTTGTAAAGGGCATGTTTATGAAAGTGGAAATCCTTCCTGAAGAAAGAGGAAGTGATACGTGCAACACCTAATCTTAGATTAGTTTGAATTTCTTGTTGAGTTTTAGTTGATTCAGCAACAATAACAAGGGTGTCTCCCCTTAGTTGAGAGGAAAGATTATCTCACATATTGTGTCTAAATACTTCATTTTGTAAGTAGTGTCTACAACCACTTACAAGATATTTAGCCAACAATTTTTGGTGACTCTACTAGGGATTCGAGTGCATTTGGAAGCCTCATGCTTTCGTTTGAAGTCTAGTGTCTCGTTATTGTTGTAAAGTTTGTTTCCTCAAGTTTGCTCTAATTCTTCACACTGGAGGAAGTTAGCTATTACGTCTGGCGCAAGAAGGGTGAAGGGTCAAAAGATACTACTCCAAGTTGGGCTCAACAAGCTAAGCTTGTTCTCCTTGTTACCAAGTCACCTCTTTCACAAACTACTAGTTTCCCACTATCAAAGAAAAAACAGCCTGTCCCAAGTGATGTTTCACAATTCTTTTTCAAGCCATTAATTCCTTTCACCCCTTTAGTTTCTGTTTTTCCAAAGATGGCTGCCACAAGTCCCTGGGGGATGGCTTTTGGTCCTTTGGATCTAACTCCACCTCTCCATCTACTTCCACAAGGTTCCCATAAGAACTTCTCCAAGTTCTACAGTGATGGCAAGTAGCATCCTGACGAACATATCAAGGCTTTCTATATTGTCTGTGGGGTGTTCGGTGTGGAGTATCAAGATGTGTTAGTACGACTGTTTGTAGAAACTCTACAAGGTAATGCAGCTGATTGGTTCTACAATCTTGCACAAGGTTCTATCACTGGCCGGGACAAGCTCAAATATAAGTTTGAGGAAGATTCAGGCTTGTTAAGGATGAGCATGCTTTGTTAGCACAACTAACACAGATGAAAAAGGATACGCATGAAAGCATGTGTGAATTTATTGCCAACTTTAATAAACTTGCCAATAGAATTCCTACTGCTCCAAGGCCCACTCTTGAGAATCTTAAGTGCTTTTTCACCAACACAGCTTCTTGAAGTCAACTTCTTGTTGAGAAGAGTTGTCCCAGCTAATCTGGCCAATGCCCAAACTCTAGCAACAAAGATTGAAGATCATTTGATCCTAGCTGGTAAGATTCGAAGAGACTCAAACCACTCCAAAGGAAATTCATTTTCAAAACCTTCCCCATCGGGCACGACAAATCCAATAGTGCAAAAGTTGGAAAATGGAAAATGAACTTCTTGGTCTCAAGAAGCAAATTTCTCAAGGATCATACGCTTCCCTATATTCCCTGGTGGACATATCCAAATGCTGCCCACAATAATGCTTTCTTTTGAGGCCCCTCCAAGCAACTCAACATTAGGGTACTATGAAGCAGAACAAGTTGGTTCCCAATCAATTGAATATCAAACAGAGGACAGCAATGCCCTTTATCAAAAAGATGAAGAGACAGCTGGTGACTCTAATATCGGGTATGTACACTATGATGATGCAGAATCTAAAGAGATCCATGGTCAAGCATACGCTGTGATGACACATTCCCAAACACAATTGACTCGTCAAAAAGATGAGCCAACAAAGACAACGGATGGTGCTTAGTTGTCGATCACCATTGCTAAAAGAGGAACACCGTTGCCCACTCTTCCTAAAGATGTGAAAAAAAAACAAGTAACCATCATCCTTCTCCTTTTGCAAGTGTACTCAAACTTAATGTGTCTCATACAAAGCACCAGGTTGAAACATTTTCCTCTTCTTTAGCAAGTTCTTTTCAAGCATTTGATATCATTGATCGTGCAAAGAAGACTAAAATACAAATGTCTGAGGTTGAATACCTACAAGCTAATCCAAACCAACTAGATGGACTTACCGAATTTTTCAAGGAATCTCGACCCGCTCAAGATTCAATTGTTGCCTTTGAGCTTAAGAATTTACCCAATAACCTAGTAACTATCCGTCATCCATCCTAGGAAAATAGAGCCTTTCTATATTTTCTTGTTAATCAATGGATTCGAGCTTAGTAACTATGTTACTGATTTCGGTGCCTTTGGCAAAGTTATGCCAACCAAAGTGGAAGACACACGAGGTTTGACCCTGACCAAAACTTTTGGAAATTGTTGTTCCATGTAGAATTAGAAAGTGTCTCTTAGGGGGCAAATTAAGGACGCGCAATTTGCATTTGAATCCTTCCCATCAAGAAGATAAAGATGACCGTCTTTGTAGACGTCCCTTCTTCTTACGGTATGTTACTTGGGCATAACTTCAATAAAGATGTAGGAGGCAAACTTAACATGGACATGTCCAAAGCAAGGATATCCGTTAAGGGTGTTATGCAAAAATTGCTTCCAGAGAGAGAGAGAGAGAGACCATGTATACAATGGTCAAGTCCAATGACCCTCATGCTCAAATTTTGTTTGAGTCAATAGGAATTAGACATTATTACCTCATGCTGATGAAATTTTAGAATTTGCCCAAGACCGGACAAATGAATCAAAAGGTTCGTCTTGCCTCTCTGATACTGATAGATTTGCGAATGCAAGCAAGGATCAAGAGGCTGAGCTTAGTTCTAATGAATCTTTCATCATGGTTGAAAAAGCTGAATCTTCCACCATATATATATAAACAATTATATATATATATATATATATATATACAATCAGTATTATATATAAATATATATTATATATAAAAGTTGGATTGAAATTGAATAATAAGTTTGTTTTGAATTAACACGGTATCAGAGCTCTGGTAAAGGAAGATCCAAGAAGTCCTCAAACTTGAGAAATTCAATATCAATTATTAAATTATTACATATCACATTTCTATGGCAAGTGCTATCAAATTCGAAGATAGACTTGAAGGAGGAAACAACTTCTCGTCATGGAAATTCTGAATTAGAATGATTCTAAAAGAAAATAAAGTCGAATCTTTTATAAAGGAGGAGAAAGAAGAGCCACAAAATGATCCCGAAAAATCTATCTGGATTGAAGGGAATGAAAAGGCTATGAAGATCATTGTTGATGGTGTTAGAGACCATATAGTGTCAATTCTGATAAAATATGAGACTGCCTATCACATGTTCAAATCACTCAAAAGCACATATGAAATAAACAATGCTAGCAGAACCCTAGCTCTACAAAGAGAGATTAATCATATAAGTATGAATAAAGGACAATCCATCAATGCATACTTTATGAGAATATCTGCTCTAAGAGATTAATTGACAACAGTTGGATATGAAATTCAAAGCAAAGAACTGACTCTCATTGCACTAAATGGCCTACCAAATACTTGGGAAACCTTTGTTCAAGGCATTAGTGCAAGATCTAAATATCCCAACTTCGATCAACTAAGGTCTGACTGTCTTTAGGAAGAGTCAAGACAAAACAAGAAAGGGATCAAACAAAAGAACATAGATGAGGATCTACATGTGTTAAACGTAAACTCTCACAAGAGAGGAAAGAAGAAACACTTTAAGAAGAGGAAGGACCATCATGAAAAGATTTCATCTAAGAGAGATGTTTCTCACGTTCAATGCTTTAGATCTGATCAATATGAGCATTATGTAGCTAGATGCACAGATAGAATTAAACAACAAGCTACATTTGCTAAAGTGAAAAAAAATAAAAAGGAACATGATTCTGAAAAACACACATTCTACTCTGCTCCCTCTAATCAAGTATCCAACAAATCTAATACCTAGATTATAGACAGTGGATCGTCAAGACACATCACTGGATACAGAGAACTATTGGACTCTATGATAGAAGAAATTGATGAAGAGGTTACCATCGCTGTTGACTCAACACATCCAGTACAAGTTGTCGGGACCCACACCATTAAGTTGAAGTCAAGAATGTCCATCCAACTCATCGGAGTTATTTTCGTCCCAGGCATCAAGAGGAACCTAGTCTCCATATCTACACTAGAGGAGAATGTGTATAGAGTAACCTTAATGGATAGAAAAGTGTTGGCATGGCCAAAGAATTCTTCCATCAAAAAGGTTGTAACCCTAGGGCACAAAAATGAATACTTGTATGAGGTATGTACTGAACCTAATCTTGCTCTAATTCATGAAATTGCAGACTTTAATGAGATATGGCATAGAAGATTAGGACATTTAAACTTTCGTGCCTTATCCTCCATGGAAAAATTAGTCACTGGCTTACCTAAGTTAAAACAATATCACTCAGGTACATGTAAGGGATGTGCCCTAGGCAAAAATACCAAGCATACTTTTCAAAGTAGTTCTAGTAAAACCAGTAATGTTTTAGAACTAGTTCACTCTGACCTATGTGGACCCATGTTTGTATCTTCTGTGGGAGGGTTTCTATATTATGTAATATTTGTTGATGACTTCTCCCAAAAAACCTGCACTACTTCTGAAATGTAAAGAATCAGAAGACATCCTCGGGAGATTTAAGGAATTCAAATCCCTTTTTGAAAACTCCCTTGGGAAGAAAATAAAAAACCCTAAGAACTGATAATGGGAGGGAATACACCTCTAACATTTTTAGAGAATTTTGCAAAAAAGTGAGGATTAAGAGAGAGTTCACTATTCCTTACAATCCTCAACAAAATGGGGTTGCTGAAAGGAAAAATAGAACTATAGTAGAAGCGGCTAAGGCCATGCTCCTTGATCAAAATTTATAAACCTATCTTTGGGCAGAAGCCTCCAACACTGTTGTATAAAAACAAAATAGATGTCCTCACTCTCATATTGAAGATAAAACTCATGAAGAAGTTTTCACAGGTCTAAAACCAGATATCACTCACTTAAAGATATTTGGATGCCCAGTCTATTTTCATGAACCTAAAGAGAAAAGAACAAAACTAGAACCTTCTAGAAGAAAAGGAATCTTTTTTGGATATAGTGAAACTTCTAAAGCCTATAGAATATTTATACCTAGACATAGAAATATTGAACTTAGTAGAGATGTAATATTTGAGGAGGGTTTAGCTTTTAAAAAAGCTAGAAATTCCTTAAAGTTTGAAAGAATCACTCCACCCTCAAACCTAAAAGAGGATCCTGCTCCTGAGTTTCAGACGAAGTATCCTGAAGAGGATGAAGATGAAGTACAAAACTTACCACAAGAGAATCATAAGAAAAGACCACTTTGGGCCACCAAAACAATGGAAGAATCAAAGCAATTTGCAACTCCTTCAGGGACCTTTAGGGAAAGTAAACTACCACGAAGATTTTCCAGCTATGTGGCCTTAATGAATGATCTCTCTAAGTTTGAACCTTCCACTACATCAAAAGCCCTCAAACACCAAGTATGGAAGGATGTCATGATAGAAGAAGACAAGTTCATCCTCAAAAATGATGTTTGGGAAATAGTTCCAAGACCAAAGGAAAAATCTATTGTTTCATCCAAGTGGCTGTTCAAAATCAAGTATGCTGCAGATGGCAGTATAGAGAAAAATAAAGCCAGATTTGTTGCCAGAGGTTTCTCACAAAAGGAAGGAATTGATTATGAGGAAACATTTGCACCTGTTGCCAGATATACCTCAGTCAAAGCAGTTCTAGCCATCGCAGCAACCAAAGGATGGAAAGTTCATCAGATGGATGTCAAGACTACATTCCTAAATGGGAAGATAGAGGAAGAAGTCTACCTAGAGCAACCAAAAGGATTTGAGATTCACACTGCAGAACCTCATGTGTGCAGATTAAAAAAAAACCTCTATGGACTTAAACAGGCTCCCAGAGCATGGTACGAGAGAATCGATAGATATCTCATGGAATTGGTATTTTCTAAAAATGATGCAGATCCAAACCTATACTTTAAGCAAAATAAACGTGATATGTTGATATTGATCTTGTATGTTGATGATTTGTTAATTACAGGAGAAGATCATCTTATTGATCAATGTAAAAAGGAACTTGCTAAAGAGTTTGAAATGAAAGATTTGGGCCTTCTACATTAATTCCTTGGATTAGAAGTCTGGCAAAACTCAGACAGCATTGTGCTAAATCAAGGAAAGTATACCTTGGACATACTGAAGAGATTTGGTATGATGAATTGTAGACCCATGTCTTCTTCCATGGAAACAAACCTTCATAAACTAAAGGAGGCAGCAGAAGATTCTCCATTTGCAAATCCTACCCTCTACAGGCAGATAATTGGATCCTTGATATACCTGGTTAATACTAGACCAAATATCTGTTATGCAGTAAATGCATTGAGTCAATTTATGTGTGAGCCCAAGGAGATATATCTTCTGGTTGTGAAGCATATTATGAGATACCTTCAAGGTACTCTAAATTATGGACTCAAATATGAGAAAGTCAGCTTGAATCTACATGGATTCAATGATTCTGATTGGGCCAGAAGTGTACCTGACAGAAAAAGCACCTCAGGTTGCTGCTTCAGTCTAGGATCCGCCATGATATCTTGGATGTGCAAAAAACAGTCTTCCGTGGCTCAGAGTTCTACAGAAGCCGAATACATTGCAGCCTCTATGGCAGGAAGAGAAGCAGTATGGCTCAGACATTGCTTGTGGGATTATTCGGTGAGCCCCTAAAACCTACAGTTATCCATTGTGATAATCAGAGTTGCATAAAACTTTCTGTGAATCTGGTATTCATCAATAGATCCAAGCATATGGAGATTCTGTATCATTATGTGAGAGACACGGTGGATAGGAATGTGATTCAGTTGGAATATATCAGTATAGGAGATCAGACAGTAGATATACCAGAGTTCCAAGAATTGCCAATGAATCGCCTGAATCGGGCGATTCACGATTCAATTCACACAAAACGATTTTTTTTTAACCGGAAATTGGAACCGCCAATTTTTTGGGATGAATTGCATGAATCGTGATTCATGCCCATGAATCGCCTAAATCGGCGTGGGAAATCGCCATGAATCGGCCGCACGTCAAGCAGAATTATAAAGTGAAAAAACATAAATTGACTTATTTTTTTTAGGTGTAGATGGGCATTTTCTTTTTGTTTTAACCCTAAAGGGTTTTCTATTTGCTTAGTATGACTATGAGTATAAGAGAGGAAAAGTGAGAGAGAACAAGAGAAAAGCAAAAGCACAAGTTTGCAAACAGCAAGAAGGAAGAGCAGCAAAGAGAAGAAAAATCCATTTGGGGAGGCCATAAAATTGCATTGGGAGCATTAAGGAGTCAATAGCAACACTCCTCAACTGATTTGCAAGAGGTAAGTGTTGATTTTATTTTGGTATGTTAGTGTATTGTTCATTTTTTGTTAAATTTTTTTAGTTTTCATTTGCAAATCTTGAATGTTTATTTTTTAGTTTTACTAAATTGCAAAGTAGGCTTTGTTGTTTTGTTTATTAGTTTGTCTTACTTTGAATTTTGAAACATAGAGGTTTTACTTGAAATTTCTTATTGCAGCAATCTTAATTTTCATTTTCCACAATGGGTAAAAAAGATGAGTGTTGGAAATATACCGAAGACTTTCCTGGAAGAACAAAATTTCCAACAAAATGTATGTTTTGTAAAGAAATAAATTCTGGTGGCATTTATAGATTCAAATTCCACATTGCTAGCATACCCGAATATGATATTGCAATTTGCACTAAACAAACAGCTGAGGCAAAATGCACTTGTTTAGTGGCATTAGAAAAATTCGAACAAGAGAAAATAAATAAGAAAAGGCAACTAGAAGAGATAAGGGCTATTGGCTCCCATGCTCCCACTGCCACAGCTGCATCTACACCTGCATCAGAGTCCACATCCGTAGGTTGTATTGGAGAGGGTTCCACTAGGCCTCCTTTTTGTCCTAGTGTTGTTGCACGTGCTAGTACTGATGCTAGTGGTAGTGGTAGTGCTATTGCTAGTCGTTCTTATAGTCATATTGAGGCTGGCGGTGGCCTATTGCAATTTAGAGTGCGGAAGAATAGATTGGATAGTTACTTTGTGCCCCGCACTACTCCTAGCTCACAACCCACGCTTGAGGGCATGGGTTTGAACAAGGAGATTCATGATGCTGCGAGAAAAGAAATTTGCAAATTTTGGTACTTTTGCAACATTCCATTTTTTGCAACCAGGTAATTGATTCTTTTTATTTGTTTTCTTTAAGTTTAAAGTTAAATTTTAATTATATCTATTTGTGCAATGATGTAATCATAGATTCACTTTACATAATGATTTATCATCTAAATTTCTAATCATAATCTATTTGTGACAGGGCTCCTTACTGGCAAAATATGATAGATGCGGTTGCTATATGTGGTCCAGGGTTTAAAGCCCCAACTGAGGTTGAGTTGAGTGGATACCTCTTAGATGAAATGGTAGAGGACATGAAGGCTGAGCTTCAAAACCACCTAAGGGAATGGACTCTAAAGGGTTGCACCATCGTGGCTGATGGTTGGACGGACAGGAGGAATAGAACACTCATCAATTTTCTTGTTTCCTGTGGAGGTGATTGATCATTCTACTTTCCTACATGCATTGTGAAATTTGAATTGTGAATCGTGATTGAATAATTTAAATTTTGATTTGTTGATTGCTAATTTGTTGATGATCCATGATAATTCATTCTTTTCTAGGATATACCATGTTCCTCTAGTCTATTGATGCTTCCGCTCATATAAAAAATGCCACATACTTATGTGAGATTATTGAGGAAGTCATCACAGAGGTGGGGGAACAAAATGTGGTGCGGGTGGTGACTGATAATGCAGCAAGTTATGTTGCTACAAGTAAACTTGTAACTTTTCATGTTTTGAAAATTAATTTATTTGAACACTTTTCTAATTCTAAGTTTCCTAACATGTTCCAATTTCTAATTAATTAAAAATTGTTGTAGGTGAACTTTTGATGGAGAGGCACCCCACCATATTTTGGTCTCCTTGTGCGGCACATTGCCTTGACCTCATGTTGGAGGAAATTGGCAAGCTTGAGTGGGTAAAGTCATGCGTAGATAGGGCAAAAAGTATATGCAAGTTTATCTACAACCATGCATTCATCCTTAGCACAATGAGGGCCTACACAGGAGGCAAGGAGTTAGCTCGTCCAGGCATCACGAGGTTTGCCTCGAATTTCATCACACTGCAATACTTTTTGACATCAAGGGACGATTTGAGGAGAATGTTTGTTGGGCGGGAGTGGACTACATCCTCCTATGCTACGACCATTGCAGGGGTAGATGTGGCAAATTGGATCTTTGATGTGAATGGTTTTTGGGAACCTGCTAAAGAAATCGTTGAGGTAAATTTCTTACAATTTAATATTTAGTATTTAGTTTTACTATTTATTATTCAATTGTTAATGATTTACTTTTACTTTTAGTTTTATTATTTATATTTAAGTTTTGACTCAAATGTTTTTTTACATTATATGCAGGTCACTTAGCCCCTCGTATCTCTCCTACGAACTGCTAATGGGGAGAAGCCCTCTCTTGGCTACATATATGAGGGCATGGATAGGGCCAAGGAGGCCATTAGAGCTAAGTATGCAGGAGTGCAGGAGAAGTATGCCCTATATGGGAGATCATTGATAGGAGATGGCAGAATCAGCTCCATCGACCCATCCATGCAGCAGCTTATTATCTGAATCCAGCATTTTGTTTTTGTGCTAACTTCAAGGCGGATGAGGAGGTTCTCACCGGCCTATATACAGTGATCCAGAGGTTGAGTAGTGATGAGGATAGCGCAGCTGCAACAATTGAGATAGACAAATTCAATAATGTGGAAGGGTCAATTTTCTCTAGCAGGATGGCCATAGATACTCGGACAAAACTACAATCAGGTAACCGTAAAAATAATATATTCTTGAATGTTAAGTAACAAGTTTATGGCTTATAACTTATAAGTAACAATACTAATTGATTTTGTTTTCCCTTATTTCAGATAGATGGTGGCAAATGTTTGGGCCCACAACCCCAAAACTTCAGAAAATTGCCATGCGTATTTTGAGTCAGCCAAGTAGCGCTTCTAGATGTGAGCGCAGTTGGTCCATGTTCGAGCATATCCACTTGAAGAGGAGAAATAGGTTGACTGTGTAGAGGTTGAATGATCTTGTCTTTGTTCATTACAACCTTTGTATTAGGATCAGACAGATTTTGGGCGTTGACTCCTCTCCGATCATTCTGGATGAGATTGATCCAGAATCAGAGTGGCTCACTGAGGCTGTGGATCCGGTCTTCACTGAGGTAGACCATGAGTGGGTTGACCAAGTAGATAGAGAGGCTGAGGCTGTGGCCATGGCAGAGGAGGCAGCTAGAGCACGTTCAGGCACTGGCAGACTCACACGTGCACGCACAAACATAGGCCCTAGTGATGTTGTTCGTGAGCCCAACTTACATGCGGAGGATATGGCTCAGCAATCCTCTAGGACCTACCTTAGATGCCTTTGTAGAAGGCAGACAGGATACTCAGAGGCTGAGGCTGAGGCTGAGGCCGAGCTTGAGGATGATGATGAGGATGATGATGAGGCTTGAGCTACAACCTTGTTTTTTCATTTTGTTTATAGACTGATACTATTACTAATAGGCATACGTTTCATGGATCTTCATCTTACATACATTTATGGTTTGATGTCTTATGGGTCTTCATCTCACATACATATTTGATATTACATTCTATGATTTGACTCATTATGATAATATGATTTCAGATTTCTATTTACTTCAGTTCAGCTACAATTTACATTTTACATGTAGCGTATGTGATGGATTTATTATTTATGTTCCTTGTTTATGTATGTTAGCTTCTATTTGATGATGTTATACTGTGTTTAAGTTATATTCAATAAAGGGTGCCTGAAATAAGTTTTAAATTGTTAAAATCTAGGGTTTTTTAAATTTGCCGATTCATGGCCAATTCGCGATTCGATTTGGCCTTGCCTATTCTGATCCGATTCCAATTCTCGTTTCTTTGAGATATACTCACCAAGCCACTTGCCAAAATAAAAGTTGAACACTTCAAGAAAGGTCTTGGTATGATTGAATTGTAATTTGCATTGTAATCTTTACTGATATATATATATAAATAAGATGTTTAATGTGTAAACTTCTTTTGTCATATGTGTTGATATATGACTTTATGGGCTCCACTCCCTATGTTCATCTCTAAAAGGTGCGATCATTTGGAAATGAACACTTGTATTCAAATGTTATAAGATGACGATCTTGTAATTTAGATATCATGCTGACTTGATATCACTCATGGATGTGCCATGATCTATTATGGTGGACATTATGCGACGTAATGTCAGTGCACACACCATAGCTAGGATGTATAAGGAGAATATAATATTCTCAAGCATATCATCCTTTAAGTGTCACGAGTTATGTGATACTTATCATCACATGTAATGTGATGATCGTTTTCACAAGATATGTGAGACTTCTTATCACGAGTTATGTGATACTTATCATCATGTGTTATGTGAGACTTCTTATCACGAGTTATGTGATACTTATCATCACGTGTTATGTGATGATCGTCTTCACGAGATATGTGAGACTTCTTATCACGAATTATGTGATACTTATCAGCACATGTTATGTGATGTTTGTCTTCACAAGATATGTGAGACTTTATGTCACGAGAAATGTGATATACATATGTATATGATTTATCTTCCCTAGCTAAGAGGGAGTGTTGTTGCATATAGCCATGCTCAAATTAATCTATACTATTAAATACTAAAGCATATAAGATCAAATTAAGAGATATATGTGTATATATATATATATAATGATAATAACTATTATTATCAATATATATACATTAATATATATTTAAAATTATTATTATTCTGCTTATGATCAAAACCCAACAACTAATTGGAATCAGTATCACCCAATAACATTTGTATCTTATCGTAATTATGTTTAAATCGGTATTAAACGGATAAACTTTTGTATTTATGTTGAATTGGTATCAAACCGATCGGTATCGTATTAGTCAATTCCTTTGATATGAATCGGTGCCAAGTTAACATTCATGAGGCACGACAAGTGGTCACACCTATGGTAGACGTGACTCCTCAAGGAGTCACGTCTATCATAGACGTGACCCATCGTAATTTACTCAGAGATATATATGCCGATCGATCTATTCTATACTCACACCGAAATCAATTAGTGTGAAGTATATTGAACAGCGATCACTTTCAGAGATTAATCAAATCAGAATTAAAATTTATACATACAGTTCTTCTCTTTGAATCAATAACAATAATATTGTTAGTATAAACAATTATATATATATATATATACAATCAGTATTATATATATATATAATATACAAAAGTTGGATTGAAATTGAATAATAAGTTTGTTTTGAATTAACAAAACTTGCAGTCTTTTCCATCTAAAAAAACTCTATACAGTAATACTGGGATCTCCAAAAAAATATAATTAAAATTTCATTCCTCCCAGAAAATTCAATCAAACTTGCCAAAGACACTCCAAGGAAGATATAAAGAAACACAGATATAAAGAAAATACTCTCATCATTTCTTGCAGTTTCAAACCCTGATATAAAGAAACATCACAAAACCCACTATCAATGAGTACCAGGCTTAGCCTTTGGATGAGACTAATTGCAAACCATCCTAGAGAGATCTCTCACCTTTTAAGATGATGTTCTCAAGGTTTTTTCATCTCCCAAGACCTCTGTAAACCAAACCCTACAAATACCTTCTCCAAAAACTTCTTGTGCACATAAGAAAATAAAAGGCAAAAACTTGTTTTATTTCTCCACAAGCCTCCACACCAAATTTTGGAAAAAATATAATATTTAAAGCACCACTACTCCCCATAATGAAGATAAGAATTAATAATTTATTAATTCTCACAACTCAGCACCCCAAAGGAACACCAATTTAGGAAAAATTAAAATATTTCATTTTAATCACCCTCTGGGCACTCACTAAGGTCAGTAAACAAAACTATTAATTAATAAAAAATGTAAATGTATTAAAGAGCAAGAACTTATAATATGGCATTTAATTAATTAATGCCCCCATTAAATGAAAAAATGGCCTCAGATCAAATAGATACAGAGATGATATTGCCGGAAGTTGCAAGACATGGGAAAATTGCTTGAGCTACAGATAGAAACTTGCTAAATAAGACAAAAGCTCCAAACCAATCAAAGCCAACTGAAGAAGGATCTGCTTAGCTGCCAAACCCCAGAGTCCCCCTAACCACACACATTAGCCTATGGGAAACCAATTATAGGCTAACGATCACTAAATGTTTAGGCCTAGAAAGGAGACATTACGTATGACTTTAATAGGAAGTTCATCTGCCACTATCGTCAAGTGAGACACCCTATTCAACAGCCTACAAATCAAGAGACTCGCTTGCACTACAACAGCCAATAAATCTTTTAGCATATTAAAAGAGGTTTTTGTTCTGCTCCAGTGCCTGATGATGTTTCAAAACTGCCATTGGTACAGTACTATCACTTGAAAATCTTGTCGAATTAAGCAGGTGCATAAACAATAACAAAGATATTGGTTCTGGAAAGCAAATCCTTCTTCCCTAAAACAGTTCTCGTGAAGTCCCATATAGAAGTTATAAGAAAAAAACTCTCATGTTGATCAATTCAATTTCTTGTCAGGTAATCAAGCATGATGTAATGAGACAAATTTTAAGAGAAAATGGAAAGAAACGTAAAAACAACTAAAATGAAGTTATTTGCTGAGGATAAAAATGGTACAATAACTTTAAATCCAATTTTATCAATAGAATTTGGCACTCATAACATAGGTTAGGCCAGCCATGGTATGGTGTTTTCACATTGTAACACCAAAAAGGCCTACTCTTTTAGATAAATCACTGTATTTTTCGTTGTTGTAGGTTTCTCAGAAGTGATAGAGGAAGATTCTATCTTTCCAAGATTTTCTTCTTGGTTTAATTTATTCTTTTGGTTATCTTTGTCTCCCCTTCACAGATACTTTTCTTATACTTGCTACTAGTTATAAGAATTTGCAATTGCATTATATCCAACACTTGTGGTGCATGCTTAAGAAAATAATTACCAAGCTGAAGCTGTAAGATTATCATATAATGATAACAGGTTTCACAGAGCATCCAGTCTGCATGATTTAAGACCTCTGTGTCCTTTTAAACATCGTCAACAAAACAACTTGCTTCATTGTGAATCAAAATGAATTACAATTATGACTATTAGTTAATGCCAAAAATTATGCAGTTAAAGATAGCATTCTTTAAAAGAGTTAAAACCACTGAAAATTACAGCTTAGTTTGATTAAATTCAAAATGATACATTCCTTATAATTCAATTATAGTAATAACTTTTTATTTCTTTGCAGTAAATAAGATATCCAATAGAAAATAATTGAAATCTTGAGCATGTCAAGCATTAGTAATGGCAAAGCATACAATAATGAATGTTTCAAACAAGAGTACAGAACATACGAAATAACACCGGAGTCAAGGTTTCCATATTTGCCTTGAAAATAACGTGTCTGAAACCGTGTAAATGCAACTCCAACCTTTAGATCAATCTCTTGACGTGCATCAACAGCCAGTGCTTCATTTTTATTTGGTTCAACAAGATTATTCATGGCTTTACTTATGTCTTTCTCAGTTATTGCAGAAAACCGTGCACGGAAAACTTGCTGACCTGTTCCCCTCCGCAGCATATTGAGAGTACAATCTAGTACTGGCAAGCACACATTTTTTGAGCCAACCATATTAAAGTAGCAATGAAAAAAGTGTCCAAACATATCAAGACTTTGCACCGCAAATTTATAAGTACATTACAATAAAACTAAAGAAACATATGGTATCATTTCTTTTTAATGTTGCACTCTAACAAAACCTTGCATAAACAGACAGAAACAAAAAGCATTGCCCTAACACAAAGAACATTCCAAGGAAGCAAAAATTTCAGAGATGATTACAGATATCATATATAACTTCAATTTCAGCGACTTCAAGACAATGGGAGCACAAAACATGATATAATCATATGATGGTGGAACCTTCCAAAGAACTTAAACAGACAGAAAATGAAGAGAAAATTCAACTTTCTCTGGCTTCTCAGCTGATATCTTCTCTGGAGATTAAAAAAAAATTTGATGCCAGAGGTGACATTTTTCTTCATAATATCAACGAAGGATCACAGCCAATCAGTCAAGAAATATATAAATAGATAGAGAGAGAGAATTCGATGTAAGAAATTGACATTTTTCTTCCAAACAAAGAGTTTCAGCCATAGTATAGAAAAGTATACTCTTAGAAGGATTCAGCTCCAAACCCGCTAGCAATATGCACAGCTTTAAAGAGGTGGGTGTTTGAGAATCAGTGATCATCAGTGAACCTATGCCAGAAGGGGCTACTGCATGAGGTGGTCATCAATAATGAAGACATACAACAACATTAGGGCATCACTTGAGTCTCTGACAGATGGAAGAATTTCAATGATATTGAAAACTATATTGTTCATCTTGAGCCACAAAGCAATGGTTAGTTCTCATCTTTGTTTTCTACACATGAGCTTCAGTATCTTCCTAAGTCTTTTTTCACAATATGTAAAAACCCCACTGATTTTTCACCCAAAAATTCTCACTATTTTTTCCCTTGAACAACTTACCAACCAGATTGCATGGGTTTGAATAAGATATTTGTTTGTTTTGTTGATATAATGGCCTTTTCGGTAAATATCTAAATGCCTTGGATAATAATAAATATAGAATATATATTTATTATTAAACTTTATTTATTCCATTCAAATATATATTAAATCGATTCTCTAATAAATAATAATAAATATAGGATATTTATTATTTATTGTTTATTAGAGAATCGATTTAATATATATTTGAATGGAATAAATAAAGTTTATTTAAAGGGCCCAAGTCGGCCTCTTAAAGTGGAATTAAATAAACAAGGGCCCAGGTCGGCCTCTTAAGGAACCTTCCCATTCACATATATATTAGGATTGAATCTTGAGAAGAAACATACCAAAGACATAACATATTGTCTTCTCCTCAAGAATCGATCTGCTACAACAAATAGAAGCAGTCCTAAAAGGAGTGAAAAGATGCTGCCCTAGGAGTAGCGAATTATGTTTGGTTGATCAGCATTGCATTTATCTTAATGAGCGCACTTGCCTTAGAAGATCAGCAAATCTGCACTTTAGAGGGTCTGCGACTTGCTTTGGAAGATCAGCAAATTGTTTAATGGATCAGCGAATTGCTTAGAGGATCAGCGAATAACTCTTATAGGATCAGCGAGTTTGTATAAGAGCAGGAGCGAATTCTTCAAGTAAATCGCAGCAGCTCTAAAAGACAGTTTAGGGCAGGCATTGAAGAGTTGGTTTATACATTTAGCTATGAACCCAATTGATAAATTAATGTAGCCCTAAAGGAGATTATTAGGGCGGATTATTACAGGCCTAGAAGGGTGAATGTGATCAGTCCCTAGACATAGATCTGGGCAGACCTTGGTGCGATTGGATCTGCTATAAAGGAGAAGACTCGACTCTTTAGATACAGATCTGTATCACCTTGGATTTAAGATAAATAAAGCCCTAGGTGGGCTAACTTGACTTATTATGAAACACATACAATTTGTGTAGCAATCCTTAGAGAGGAAGATTGAAGACTTGGGATAAAAGGATTTGCTTCGTGGATCAGGGATCCTCAGCAAATTATTGAACATCAAAGGCTTCAATTCCGGGTATTATCTCTCCTTGTTCCTTATGATTGATTATTTCCTGTGCTTGGTTTTGTTAGATCTCTATAGATTGTTATATTCCTTATTAGAATCTGAAAAATACTAACATGTTTGACCACTTTCAGTTTATGAATATGTTCTCATTATCAGTTCATGAATGGACAGGACAGAAAATAATATTTGATACATATATTTACCACTACACAATATAATCATGAGAAACTGAGATACAGATGAAACTGCAACTTATAGATTTAAGAGAAGTATCCATTCATTGTAAAAGTTTGAACCATCACATGCCTGAAAACTTATTGCAGAGATATAATTTCTGAGCATGAATAGCTAAAGAATAAGGCTATATTGAGTCATAAAATCCTCAAGAAACTTCAGCAAATGTTCTGATTTGCATGCAACGATAGAAACTATGATGCTTGAAATCTGGAACAGAACTTGTGGCACATCTAGACCCGTGACTTTAACCAGCTCACAATACTTGCAAATATTCCCACATCCAGCAAGAGAGAGTGCAATGACTTGTAACAGAAGATATGGTCCTCAAAATCAACTCCATGACCTCTCAATCTTCCTTTCCACTTTCACCGGTGAGAAAAAGAACAAGCCATCATAACTTTGGTATATTTATACCCAGCAAAGGAAAACTGGCTTTCCCACACACTTCAATCAACCCCATATAAATTTATTTCTGTGCCAAAGAAAGTGGCTCTAACTTATGCCATGAACAGCAATTCGCATAGCTCACATCCACATTGAATATATACACTTGAGTTATCACTTTCCACGTTCAGGTGAAGACATCCAAACGCCCATCAGTGATAACTCAGCTCAAATAATATTATTCAAACCCTATGCCAAGAATGATACCCACATCCAGCAATAGAATTAATGTCCAAAAACTCAAAATGCAAAAAACTCTCACAATCTTTGATTGTAAAAATATTCTTCAAAGCTCCAGAAATTTGTCTCTGCAAGAGACTTCACAAATTTCATACCTTGATATGCAACTGTAAAACCTGACTGATTTTGCCTGGAACCAGCTATGGTGGATAGTTTCAACACCAAAACCAATTGCCCAAGGGTCTCCATCCTAGGGTTTGGCTCCTAAAGAAGCTCGCAAAGCCAAGTAAACCGAACATGTGAAAATGGGACTCAAAAAGTCCTTTTATAACAACCTCTGGAAGCATTCGGAATAAGTTTTCAATTTTCCACTCTTTTAATATTTTATTTAAACCCAGGAAATAAAATGACTTTATTAATCTCTTTTAATTTTTCAGTTAAATCACTTTATAAAGCTTATTAAATTAATTAAATAATATTACTCATAATATATATTTTGTCGGATAATATTAAATAATTCCCTTTTATCTGACTTTAGACTTGGCTATTCCTTAGAAGGAGAGATTACAATCTTCCTTTCCTGAAATTGCTTGCCCTCAAGCAATTACAGATTAGGGTGCTAAAGAATCTATTAATCCTCCCAAGTGGCATCTCCTATGGGCATGTCTCTCCATCTGATAAGATTCCCAGACTACTCTGCTCTGCAATCTACTCTCAGTCCTTCTCATCTAAAGGTGGAAGCTCAAGTGATGATGTAATGTGTTGCCCTAGTGTGTTTTTGAGGCATGATACATAAAAATTAAAATACATTATGGATTCTGCTATTGGAGTGTCCTAGCCCTGTTTGCCACTAAATTTTTTTGCACTTCTTTCACCCACTCAGCTATGTAGGTATTTTGTCAAACAATTGTTGTACATTTACTGGTGAAGAACAATAACTAGCTGCTCACAGTAAACTTAGTTTGCTGTTGGTTTTGTTGTTTGATTTTTATTTTTTTAACAACAATTTGCACATATTTGCATAAAGGTTTACATTTTTTCATATTGCCATTTATAATGTATGAAAACAAACACCATAAATCTGGAGATTGAAAATTGAAGATACTTAAACATTCGGTCAATTTAATGGTTCAGAAGTACCTTGATTAATGCCTCCAAATTTAATGACAGATTTGATTACAAAATCTCAGACTTGTACAATCAGCAACAGCAGTAGATAATAAACAAATTCCATGAAGGTAAACACCTTTCAAGTGCAGCAAATAGTTTAAACAAAATCAAAATAAATCAACCTCAAACTCTGCTAAGAAAATTGGCTATCTTGAATTAGACCCACTCGCTGATCACCCAAGTTACTAATAAAGTTACAGCAGTGACTCTATGATAGTATTTTGAAAATTACTTAACAGCAGTCTACAATGTAGCAAATGTAACCAATAACCATCAGTCTTTCACTTTAAATTCACAGCTCTTTCACCATAAAACCTAGCAGTTGGCAATCGCCATACTATGAATCTCACGCCAAGGATTTAAAGATTGCACCCATCAAAGCCAAAGAAAAGGGTTTCCAAAACCCTCAAAATCCAATGCCGCAAGAGGGTCACTAACCCTCGAATTACTTAATGCCAGGAAAGATTGCTTGAAACCTGCACTTCGTTCACCTAAAGAAACCACCAAACATCTCAACTAAATGCACATGTGAAATATCTATATGATATTTCCAACAATCAGCCAGAGGAGATCTTCCACTACCCTAGCCAATCATCTTCAAAAGGGATTTTGCCCTCAAAAAGGCTAAGTTGAACCAAACTCCAAAACCATGCAAGATTATTTCTTCTCATCAAAGAAAATATCAACAATAATTATCTTCAGCATCAACAGATGAGCTCCAAAATACCTTTTTATAACTTCAAGCTCAATGCCCTAATTAGGGTTGTGCAATTGCAATGTCCCCCCCCTCCTTAGGCAGTTCGGATGTAAATGGAGGTTGGCCTATTATACGGGTCCTTGTAGGTCAGCAGAGTGGATAAGGAACCCATCCAGGGGTTTGTGGAGCCATGTGGGACAATTTGGGACAGTCTCCTAGGTTTTAGCAGGGACACTTACGTTTTAGGGATTGACTAGGAGTTGACCGCAACACATCAGAGGACCTCCAAGGTCAGTTTGGAAACTTCGGATGCAGTTCCTATTTTTAACAGAGGATCCCTAAATTTTAGGGAGAGCCTGTCAATTAGCTTGCAATGGTCAGACATCATCCATGGACTGGTGCCAACAGTCAAAATCTAGTTTAGAGTCCAGATGGTGAATTTATAAATGAATGGGAAAATATTAGAATGTTTACTTTAATATTTTATTATTAATAAGTCATAATGGTTGTGCTTAGGAAAAACAATAAAGTAATAATAAAAATGTCACCTTGGCACATCTCCTAGGCAATAAGTTACAAGATGTAACTTAAAAGGTGGTTTTTTACATTTTAAGATCAAATAACCCTCATGGCCGATTACTAGAAGGAATTTGTTAATTTTAATAAAGTTTGTAAAAAATTAATAATAATTGCCCTAGAAAGTTCAAACTTTCTTGGAGGGAAAGGGCAAATGAAATAAAAGAAGTTTTGGGGTGCTATTTTGCCATTATCCAGGTTATTGTTTCTCATATCAGCAATTGTGGTTTGAGCTTTATGAGGGTTTTAACAGCAATCAAGCTTCCAAGAACGGAATCTCTTGGAAGAATTCAGAGTTCGACGTAGCCCCAGCTCTCCAAGCAACAGGATACAGCACAGATCAGTCTTAGTTTCAAGTTGGGCATCAATTATTGAGAAGTATTCCTTCGTATCAGACTGGATTGGGCAAAATTTGGTTTTGGATTGCAGAGCGGTGGGCAAAATTGAGTTTATTATCATTGGTTGGGCATTTTGGGGCCAGCCGTACAACCCAGGCAAGGGCTCCCTCCATCTTGTTGTGGGTCAGCAAATAGTGAACAGAAAAATAAAACTTGGGTTTTCTGATCAGCATTAGAAATTGGAGAAGTTGGCATCTTAGATCAGAGCCCAGGGCAGCAATTAAATCACAGTCAGGCATTGAAAACCCTAGCCGTACCATTCCTAGCCTGGAGACAGCAGTTGGAAGCTGCAAGACAAACGAATTGGTCTCAGTTTGCTATACAGATTTGATTTGAACATTACCCGGTACAATCTGAAGTGATCATTTTTAAAAAAATCTGATTTATTTCTTGTTAGTGCAAGCATTACTTGTAGTTTCTTTTCAGCAATTCATTTACTTTTCAGCATTGCATTTCATATTTCAAAAACTCATAAACCCTCAAAAACATAAAAAAATCAGACAAAACAAAAAAACAAAACAATTCAGACTTTGGCAAAAAAAATCAGAATTGCAAAAATTACCATTCCGGGGGTGGCCATTACAGTGGTATCAAAGTAGATATTCCTACCATCCTGTGAACAAAATTAACACCCTTGATGAGTGAACAGCATTATTGAACTTACACCAGGAGAGGGAATCACACTCAGTGGCAGCCACCATTGATTCCTGAAGGTGAAACAGTATCTAGCATTCTTGGTATAAGTGACAGGGATAGGGGTATAGGTACCATGGCTGAGAAGGAGAAGGAGAAGGTTGGGTCCATTAGCCCTAATACCAGGATCGAGAGGAAATTTGACACTATGATGGATATGATGTCTCAATTGTTGGGACAAATGGTTAAGAAGAATCAGTCACAAGAGGAACAAACTCAACGTACTACCTCTCAATTGTTGGGACAAATGGTTAAGAAGAATCAGTCACGAGAGAAACAACCTCAACGTACTACCTATACAGGTGAGTCTAGTAGGCCACAAGGTGAGTGTACTATAGTTTCCAGTTCAGTACCTAGGCCTCTATAGCCTATTTTCACTCAACGGGAGGAATCGCCTACCCCGCAAGGACAAGGGCCTGAGCTATAGATCTCAGTGAAAGAGGAGATTTGACACCATTATATAGAGTATATGACCTTACCACCAGAGATCAAATTCTCAGTTCATTGGATAGAAGAGATATAGAGCAAGTTCAACAATTAGAGCTGATCACAGGGCTACACAGGGTAACAGAGATTTCCAGCAGGTTGTGGGCAAGTTAACCTTGCCACATTTTAATGGAGGAGATGGGTGAACAGCTCGTGCATGGGTGTAGAAGCTAGACAATTATCTTTCCTTGAGGCCCATGTCAAAGGAGTGGGTGATTAAGTTCGCTACTTTACACCTAGACGGTGTAGCACATGAGTGGTTGTACCACGGTTTGACCACTTTGGGACACCGCTATATTACTTCCTATGATGACTTCACTGAGGCCCCGTTTGTTTGCAGAATTGGAATTTGAGTCAAAACCTGATTATCTCAAAATCAGGTTTTGAAATTCCGGTTTTGTGTATTCGGAAGATAGTTTGGACCGTTTGGTTGACCCGGAAGATGACTGAGACAATCCATCTTCTGTGTTTGGTTGCCGATTTCAAAATAAGAATTAGAACTGAGAAATTCTTATTTGTGCACTCGAAATCAGATCAACATTCAAAGCTACAATGAAGGTATGCCCTAGAATTCAAGCGCACAAAATGTGGAATCCTTGCCATTGAGTTGATTGAAAAAAAAAAATTCAAATGATTGCAATCTGCAGGTGTACAGTGAGATATCCATCAAATCCCACGGTGTCAATGCCCTGCTAAACATGGATGCAAAATGTGAAAGAACAGACATGGCCGAAACCTTTGATTGAGGTGTTGTATTTCATGGTTGCAAAAATGCACAAATTGATTTAGTTGAAACAGTTTTGAAGAAAATGCATAACAGCAGGTGTAGAGAAAAATTCCACTTCCTGTGCCATTATTCCTCTCCGCCTTCAGCAAAATGGAGCTTTATGATAAGATCTGGTCATTGTCAAAAACAGATTTTGAAAAAGGGGTTTTGAAAAACTTTTAAGCAAATGTGATTGGCAAGTTTACCGCCAATTTTCACATACTTTGCTAATGTCCCATGTACCTGTGCAAATTTGGAGCCATAAAACTAGGGTATGGACAGCCACTAAGGCATAGGCATGGCAGGGCACTTGATTTGTTTGATTCTCGCTTCGGGTGCGAGAGGTCCCGAGTTCGAACATTTCAAAAAATGAACCCGACCAGAAATTTAAATGGGGCTCACAAAATTCAAAACCAGAATTTGATTTCAAATTCCACCTATTGGGTGGGAAGATGGTGCCACCCATTTTAGGGCCTAAACCAGATTTTGAGTGAGGAAACCCAAATTGCAAATATGTGTTCCAAACGGCGGATTTGCTGAAAAAGCGGAAGTCCCACCGCCAATTCCGCCCCAATTCCAGCAAACAAACGGGGCCTAATAGATTCATCAAGTGCTTTGATAGGAAGGAACCGGAGATGCATTTTAGGGAGTTGGTACAACTCAAGCAATATGGACCTTTGGAGGCTTACAGTTTAGAGTTTCAGAAGTTGTTAGTGATGGTGATAAATATCTCAGAGAGGAGATTGACCGTTCTATTTGTAGAGGGGCTCACAGATCCTTTGTGCAGTTGGGTTAGAGCATTTGATCCACCCACGTTACAATATGCTGTGAAGAAGGCTAGAAATATGGAGCATGTTGATTCAAGGGGCAAGTCTTCTTCCAAGCCCTTCCCTAGTAATAAGGAAAAGGAAACCATTTCATAAAATTTCAGAGCAGCAAAAGAACCCCTCCCAGAAACCAAACAAAGAGTCCTTAAATGACTTTAGATTCAAGAATTTGTGTTTCAAATGAAAGGAACCATGGGATCCCAAGCAATAGTGCTCTTCTAAGAGGAAAGCAAACAAGATGGAGCATGTTTCAACGGTTGATACTAATTCTGAAATTTCAAATCAGCATACTGAGACTTGTCATGGTGAGGGAAATAGTGCATCCGAGGGGTCAATGAAAGAGCTGGAGGATGAGAAACCCATGGCACGCCTTTCTAGCATCCAAAAAGAGGGATCATTCAAGATGAGAGGAGTCTTAGCAAAGTAGTGAGTGATCACTTTACTTGATATAGGTGCTACGAATAATTTCATTGATGAGTGGCTCGTAAGTAGGCGTGGACTTCAGACAGAGGAGTTTGAGGGATTCAGAGTGAGAGTGGTGGATGGATTTATTCAAACATGTACCAGGAGGATTCTCAACTTCCCCTTGAGGTTGAAAGATTATGAGTTTCTGACTGATTACTACGTTGCTGGTTTGGGCGAGATGGATGTCATCTTAGGGATGAAATGGCTTCATATAATTGAGGAGTTTTACCTCAATGTGTGTATGATGGAGATGAGATTTGAAGTAAATGGGAGGAACCATGTATTGAGAGGCTGACAGATGGGAGCATCCACACAGTATCCTTGAGGAGGATGGAGAGGCTGATTAGACATGAGCAAGTAGAGTGGGCAGCAGAGTGTGTTTTGATGCCTACCGCAGTAGAGC
This sequence comes from Chamaecyparis obtusa, assembly GCA_027943335.1. Taxonomy (NCBI): domain Eukaryota; kingdom Viridiplantae; phylum Streptophyta; class Pinopsida; order Cupressales; family Cupressaceae; genus Chamaecyparis; species Chamaecyparis obtusa. The sequence continues at coordinate 1,230,666 of BSBK01004172.1, forward strand.
AACAAAAGCGTGACTACCCTCCACAAATTCAAGAGATCATAACTAAACATAGTAAGGTATTTAGTGACATACCACCAGATAGACCACCAAAAAGGGGCATTGGGCACCACATTGAGTTAGAGGATGGTGCAAAACCCGTCATCATCACCCCGTACAGACACCCCAAGCAGCTTAAGGACGAGATAGAGAAGACAATTAAGGAGTTGCTTGATATGGGGCATATTCAGCCTCATAAGAGCCCATTTGCATCTATAGTTGTATTGGTTAAGAAGGATGGTACTCTTCTAATGTGCATTGACTACCGTGCTCTGAATAAGAAAACAATTAAAAATTGGTATCTCATACCCTGCATAGATGAGTTGATTGATGAGTTATACGAGGCTTGTTGCTTCTCCAAGATCGACTTGAGATCTAGTTACTATCAAATACAGATGAGAGAGGAGGATGTGGAGAAGACAGCATTCAGATGTCACTTTGGACATTTTTAGTTCCTGGTTATGCCATTCGGCCTAGCCAATGCGCCAACCACATTTCAGTCTTGTATGAACAAGGTGTCTCAGCATCAGTTGTTATTGATCTTCTTTGATGACATTTTGGTATTCAGTTGAACTTGGGGGGAGCACTTGAGACACCTAGAGGAGGTGCTACACGTTTTAGAGAGGATTCATTGTACGCCAAGGAGTCCAAGTGCGAGTTTGGGATGACAGAGTTACTCTATTTGGGGCATATTATTAGTGCAGAGGAGTTTGAGTTGATATAGAGAAAAGTTGGGCTATAGTTAATTGGCCCCCACCCAAGAATCTCACAACTTAAGGGATTTTTTAGGTTGTGCAGTTTCTATAGATGTTTGTGAAGGGGTTCTCACATCAGGCAACACCTCTCACAAATTTGACAAAGAAAGGGGCTTTCATTTGGACAGTTGATAAGCTCGTGCCCAGTACTTGCATTACTTGATTTCACTAGGCCTTTTGAGTTACAATGTGATGCTTCAAGAGAGGGACTAGGCGCACTGCTAATGCAAGACAAGCACCCTATAGCATTTGAGTGTCAGAAATTGAGGGGGCCAAAGCAGAGTTACAACATTTACGATAAAAAAAATGTTAGCCATCATGCATGTGTTGGCTAAGTTCAAGCAGTATCTTGTGGGCAGCAAATTTATAGTCAAAACAGATCATAACAACCTAAAACATTTCCTCGCTCAGCAGAATTTCAACAATTGTCAGCAGAAATGGGTTAGTAAGCTCCAGGCTTACGATTTTAATATTGCTTATATGAAGGGGAAGAAGAATGTTGTTGTTGATGCCTTATCAAGGAGACCCCACTTGTGTTCTATTGGAGAGATTGCAAATGATTGGCAAGGTTTGGTTTCTACTGAGTATGCTAAGGACACATGGGTTGCTGGTATTATTGATGGGACAGTGCAGGATGATAGATATACAATTGTAAATGATCTCATCATTTACAAGAGGCGGACCTTCTTAGCACCAGGATCGGAGATGAGATATTGTGTGCTTTTCATGATGCACCTATGGCTGGACATCCAGGTTACTTTAAGACATACCGACAAATTCGAGAGAGATTCACTTGGAAGGGGCTTAAGTCAAAGATCCTTAGATATGTACGTGAGTGCCCTACCTGTCAGCAGAATAAACAACAAACTTTCTTGCAAGTTTATTGCAGCTCCCACCTATTTTGAATAGGAAGTGGGAGTGTATCTCAATGGACTTTATCACGAGCTTGCCCAAGGCCCAACGCAGAGATTGCATCTACGTTCTAGTGGATAGACTTACTAAATTTGCACACTTTTTTCCGATCACTACTACATATACAGCAGCACAGGTGGCAAATTTGTTCTTCAAGGAGGTATTTAGACTTCATGGGTTGCCGAGGAGCATAATCAGTGACAAGGGCAGCAGGTTCATGAGTCATTTTAGGAAGGAGTTGTTTAAACTCAATGGCACCGAGCTCACCATGAGCACTAGTTACCACCGTAGATAGATGGTCAATCAAAGATAGTTAATAAATGGGTGGAAAGATACCTTCGGAATTACATATCGGGGAAGCAAAAGGCATGGGTCAAGTGGTTAGATTTGTGCAAGTATTACTACAACACAACCTACCACATGTCCATCCAGATGTCACCTTTCATGGCATTGTACAAGCATCATGCGCCCAGCTTTCTACATTTGTTTTTTGGCTCTTTGAAAGGCTAAGTATTCCTCAAATATTACATCTCTACTAAGTTCAATATTTCTATGTCCAAGTATAAATACTCTATAGGCTTTAGAAGTTTCACTATACCCAACAAAGATTCTTTTTCTTCCAGAAGGCTCTAGTTTTGTTCTTTTCTCTTTAGGTACATGAAAATAGACAAGGCATCCAAATATCCTTAAGTGAGTGATATCTGGTTTTATACCTGTGGAAACTTCTTCAAGAGTTTTGTCTTCAATATGAGAGTGGAGACATTTATTTTGTATGTATACAGCAGTGCTGGGGGCTTCTTCCCAAAGATAGGTTTCTAAATTTTGATCAAGGAGCATGGCTTTAGCTACTTCTACAATAGTTCTATTTTTCCTTTCAGCAACCCCATTTTGTTGAGGGTTGTAAGAAATAGTGAACTCCCTCTTAATCCCTACTTCTTTGCAAAATTCTCTAAAAATGTCAAAGGTATATTCCCTCCCATTATCAGTTCTTAGGGTTTTTATTTTCTTTCCAGAGGAGTTTTCAGAAAAGGATTTGAACTCCTTAAATCTCCTGAGGATCTCTTCTGATTCTTTACATTTGAGGAAGTAGATCCAGGTTTTTCTAGAGAAGTCATCAACAAATATTACATAATATAGAAACCCTCCCACAAAAGGTACAAACATGGGTCCACATAGGTCAGAGTGAACTAGTTCTAAAACATTTCTCGTTTTACTAGAACTACTTTGAAAAGAACCCTTAGTATTTTTGCCTAGGGCATGTCCCTTACATGTACCTAAATGATATTGTTTTAACTTTTAACTTAGGTAGGCCAGTGACTTATTTTTCCATCGAAGATAAGGCACGAAAGTTTAAATGTCCTAATCTTCTATGCCATATCTTATTAGAGTCTACAATTTCATGAATTAGGGCAAGATTAGGTTCAATACATACCTCATACAAGTAGCCATTTCGTATGTCCTTCTGGGTTCCCTGGCGGGGCATGATATTGTACTAGGGGAGACTGCTCTTTCTCGAGCCTTTCGCTGCACATACTCATCAACCGACACGTCCCACGCGTGAACCAAGTCCAGTGTCAACTAGTCCTCTCGAGTCACTTTGTTATCATCCTTGACATCACTGTCAATTACCAAGACTTGTTGGTCGAATGTACGGCCCATTATGTCACCATCCTGCCAATCCTACTTCCCTCGACCACTAGGTTCGAACTTAGGCAACGACACCAAAATGTTAGATGCCTAAGTTGAGATGGATTGCACAATATATACAAATTCAACACGATTGCATAATACCAGAGATAAATGAAATACAAGGATAGCATGAATAACATAGAATCACATTACACCATAAATGACAGAATGATATATCTTTCATAGCATAATAGTTCCAACATTAACCACCCCTTTCACTTGTTCCAGACTCCATACAAATAGACTCGACACAGTTGGTTAAGTCTCCAACCGTCACCAACTGACGGCACATGTAATATCCCCGTCATTAAATGACTATTAAAACTACTGTACTAGGGGTCGCGATTGATTTAGTTTATCTCGGGCCCATTCTTTCTTTTTGTTGGCGTAGTTTAGTTGTCGCTGTTGGCTCTTATGTGCACTCTCAGGAGTTTTCCCCGACGGGTATTTATGCTCAGCGTGTAGGTTAGATTTGATTTGTATTTGCGAATTCCTATTGGGATTCTGTTGTTCGCCATTTCGGAGGTGAAAGACACTCCTATTTGGTTTGTGTGCAGTTTCGATGGGATTCAACCCTCACCCTACTCTGTTTGTTCTGCTTGTATCAGATCTGGCAAATCCGAGGTTTCCGTCAATTAATTCAATAATATCTTTCTGGCAATATATTTGGCTTGTGTAGTGTTCTGTGTTATTATCGGCTAAGGGAAAGGAGATATCATTCAATCTCTCGAAGGCTTATTCATCATTCATGCACATTCAAACTGTCCGTACAGCCTGTTTCTGCACCATACAGCCTTCTACCCAGCACCGTACGGCCACCCTGTTCCATCGTACGGGTCCCATCTAGCCACCGTACGGCTTGCTCCTGCCTCGTACGGCGTTCTTCCCAGCACCGTACAGCTACCATGTTCCACCATACGGGTCACATCCAGCCACCGTATGGCCATCTCCGTACGCCCTTGAGGTCTTATCATACGGCCTTGAAGTTTACCATACGGCCTTGAGATCTTACCATACAACTCCTGCTGACCCACCGTACTGCCTCTGCTGCTCCAACATACGGCCCCCCAGCATCTATTTCAGCCATCGTACGGCCTTCCTGGCATAGCCTGGCTTCTGTACGGACCTCCTGCACATCCTTCCTTGGCACCATCCCATTCAGTTGAGAGCTAGAAACGTATTATTCCGGGCAACTGAGGTTTGGAACATTATAGTGGTATCAGAGTTGGTGATTCTGCCAGCTTGTGGGTATTGAATGAGAGTTTATTCAAGGAAAAGAGCAGATCTCACTCAGTGGGTAGAATGGGCAATCCCCAAGACCCTACGGCCGAAGTCACGACTCTTCTGAGAGAACTCACTAAGAACCAGGTACAGATAAATGACACTCAACGCCTCATGGAAGAGACTCTGCGAAAATTGGCCGAAAGCAAGATATCCGTGGAACAAAGCGACAATTTTGTCTTGGGACGGGCAAATCCCCAACCCGTACGCTCTCGACCATCAATGCCAACTTTCCCTCCACAGACGGAAGAACAACGAGGAGAGCAACCAACCTTCCAAGAAATACAAGATCAGCTTCGGGAAGATTGGAGGAACGCAAATATGGAAGGAGATATATCCTACAAAGATTATGCTGAGCTGAGAATGAGGTACTTTGGTGGAAACAAGCATGGCTATTATAATGACGATCTGAGACGGAAGATGGGCAAAGTTAATCTATCCTCCTTTGATGGGTCAGGAACTATCACAGCTCGAACATGGGTGCAAAAAGCAGACACATATTTCCAGCTCAACCCTATGCCGGAAGATGAGGCCATCAAATTTGTAGCACTACATCACGAAGGAATAGCCCACGAATGGTGGCATCATGGCATGGTTACTCTCGGCCACGACCAAATAAATTCCTACGTTGAATTCACCGAGAGGTTGATAGACCGTTTCGATAGAAAAGATCCAGAACTGAATTTCAAAGAATTGGCTCAGTTAAAGCAATCTGGCATAGTCAGTGATTACATAACAGAATTTCAAAGATTGTCTGTCTTGGTTACCTCAGAAATTATGTTTCCGCACAACAAAGGGCATGCGTAAAATGGCTACACCTGGGAGAGTACTGCTACAATACCACTTTCCACATGTCCATTGAAATGGAACCTTTCAAAGCTTTGTACGGGTATGAACCTCCTTCATTTGTGGATTTGGCTCTCGGTGACAGTCACACGCTGAAGGCCAAAGACTGGCTGTAGGAAGGAATAGATATTTAAAAGTCCCTAAAGGAAAATCTCCAGCATGCTCAGAATCAGCAGAAAATGTAGGCTAACAGGCACCGAATCGAGAGGAGTTTTGAAGTAGGGGATCTGGTATACCTTTGACTTCAACCTTATAGACAATCGTCTCTGAAGGCTTCCAGAAAGAAGTTGAGACCATGCTTCTACGGACCCTACCGTGTGACAAGGAGAGTGGGCGAAGTTGCATACAAATTGGACCTGCTTGAGGGAAGCTGAATCCACAACGTCTTCCACGTTTATTGTCTAAAGAAAGCCACAACGTCTTCCACGTTTATTGTCTGAAGAAAGCCGTGGGCCAAAAAGTGACAGTCTCCACAAACCTGCCACCCCTCGACAATATTAGAATGTTTCTAATAATGTTGTTAATGCTCTATCGTATTCTTTAGATAGTTTCTATTTTCTGCATATTCTTTGTGTATATATGAGCTTGTAAGCTCTTTGTAAATTCAATTAATTCAATACAAAATAATACACTCATTATTTTATGGTATCAGAGCTTATTATTCAGAATCGCGAGTTTGTTCATGAAGTCGTTTGGGTAGAGTTTGCGAAGGCTTTCTCCTGTCTGTATATCCACGCGAAACCCTCGTAAGAGAGCTTGCTAGAGCGTCAACTTCATACGCCACCTCTTCTGCGACTGGTGCGACATCAATCCGTGACTGGTGCAACCTCATTCGCAATATGATCCGCGACCTGTGCCTGGCCTCATCCGCGACCGCGACTGGTGCAAGTTCGTTACGACACTAGGTGCTTGGAGGAGTGTCGTGTCTATATGTGACCTGGTCTCATTTCGACGTGATCTACGTCCTGTACCTATTCTAGTCTCTGCATTTTCTTGGCTCCTGTTGTGGTAGTTTATAACCAGAGCCGTTTTTTCGCGGAAACCCTAATTTTCAGGACTAGAAAAAAATTTCGACTACATTTTTGTGGTGGGTTTTTCGAGATCCGATTTGGGTCATTGTTCAAATTTTCTAGGTATCGCATTTTTCGTGCCTCAATTTCCGAGCCAACGGATTTGATTTTTGATCTCAGTTTCCTTCTGGGTTTTTTATTAGCTTTTCTGGGTATTTATCAATTTTTTCTGGGTCAACCAAAAATTTGTCTTGGAATTCGTGCCTACTAAATTCTTTTCTTGAAGTTTGGATCTGATGGCATCTTTGACCAACCTGGTGCTAGAAAACAGTCAATAGTTCAATGGCAGCAATTACAACACCTGGAAGCAACGAATGTTGACTATATTCGAGTACCGTCGTCTGGATGAGCTGGTTCTAGGCACAGAGACCCGTCCGACCTCCGTTCAAGCAGATCAGGATAAATTCGATGATCGAAATCGAGAAACTGTTATGCTTCTCAAGCTCTCTGTCACAGATGATCAATTGCCTCAGATTCCCTCTGGCAAGTCTGCTACAGATATTTGGAAATAATTGAAGGAGTTGCATGAGACATCCGACAAGAGTCGTGCATTCTTTCTAAAGAATCAATTGTTCTCCCTTATGATGGATGAACGAATGTCCTTACAGGAACATCTCACGAAGATTAAGGACATTCGTGATCAGCTTGAAGCCATCGGTCGGAAGATGGAGGAAGAAGATATGGTAGTTATTACACTGAAAAGTCTACCTACATCTTATGAGCATTTCATAGACTCTCAACATTACCTCAACTAATGTTGATCTGAAATTCCCAGAGCTATGCATCAAACTCCTACAGCAGGATCACTGGAAGCAGCAATTTGGTACCCGCACTTCCTCATCCTCGTCAGAACAAGCCTTTGCAGCAAAATTTCAGTCTTCTCAGTCATCACAGGACAGTTCACATCAATTCTCAGGCAGTTATCAACAGAAGAGTGTTCAGTGTCATTACTGTCACAAGTATGGTCACATGAAGAAAGATTGTCGTCAGCGACTCGCTTCCGAACAAAAGAAGCTGGGAAGGTCAAATCCACAGGCAAATGTTGCCGAACATTCTGAACATTCTGCACAAAAGGAATCTGTTTTCTATGCGTTTATGGCTAAAAGCCCTTCTGATTTAGCCCGGTCGTCTGCTTGGTATATCGACTCTAGTGCGTCACATCATTTTTCTCATCGGCGTGACTGGTTTACAGATTTCTCTCCCTACAGTGATTCAGTTGTGTTTGGTGGAGGAGAGGAGTTCAAAATTATTGGCAGAGGAAATGTTCAGATACAGTCTGGTGGGTGTCAACTCATCTTTCTCAATGTATGCTATGTCCCTAGCATGGCACTCAATCTGCTCTCTGTAAGTCAGATCATGCGCAATTCCCCTCAGTTGGATGTGGTGTTCAGTGCCCACAAATGTTCCATTATTGATCGCACGACTCGTCTTACTGTTGCTTCTGGACTAGATGATCATGGCCTGTATTGGCTTACTGACACTGGTGATTCTCCTGAAATTGCTATGGCAACTCATGATTTATCTCTCAGTACTTTGTGGCATCAGCGATATGGACATCTCAACATCCAGTATCTATCTCAGCTGTCTCGGGAGGAACTTGTCTCTGGTCTACCTCCGATTCAAACACAGCATCTTGGAGTATGTGACGCTTGTCAAGCTGGCAAACAACATCGGACTCCCTTCAAAGATGGCGATTCTTGGCGTGCATCTCAGGTACTTCAATTACTTCATGCTGATATTTGTGGTCCTATGAATACATCGTCAGTAACTGGTTGCAAATATTTTTTGCTTATTGTTGATGATTTTAGTAGAAAGATGTGGGTGTACTTTCTTAAACACAAATCAGATGCACTTAGTACATTTCAGAATTTTAAGTCGTTGGTTGAAAACGAGTCTGGCTGCAGTATCATTTCTCTTAGAACAGATAATGGGGGGGAATTTTGTTCTCATGCATTCTCCGGTTTTTGTGCTAAACATGGCATCAAACGCCAATTCACCACACCTTACACTCCTCAGCAAAACAGTGTTGTTGAGCGTCGCAATCGTACGATTGTTGAGATGGCTCATTCTATGTTACAACACAGGAGTGTTCCTAATAAGTATTGGGCAGAAGCAGTGTTTACTGTTGTTTATCTTCTGAATCGTTCCCCTACTCAGGCTGTCAAGAACAAAACTCCCGAAGAATTGTGGTCTGGTTGTAAGCCCAAGATCAACCACCTGAAGATTTTTGGCTCTCTTGCCTATGTCTGGATTCCTGATGCTAAACGTTCCAAATTAGAATCCAAGACTCAGAAACTCATGATGACAGGGTACAGTGACAACCATAAGGCCTACAGATTGATAGATATCACCACTGATCATCTCATCTTTAGCCGTGATGTTGTTTTTGATGAAACTCGAGGACCTTTTCTGCCTTCTTTTGAGCAATGTTCTGAAGAACAGCCTCATAGTATTCCTCTTCCTTTAGCATCATCTGATGGGAGGGATGATACAGCTAATACTTACCCTAGAGCACTGGATACTGATACTGTTGAGGCTCCTGCGAATGACCATCTTCCGGTTACTGCTCTTGACTCTCCTCCAGCTCCTCCAGAGATTGGCTCTTCTATTCTCCGACCCAAATGGTGGGTTAAAACTATTAGTGATCTCAGGGATGATGAGCTCATCGAAGGTAGAGTTTCTCGAAATAAGAGCAAACAAACTGTCAATTTTTCCCTTATGGCTAACATTCATAGTATTTCTGAGCCCCAGACTTATTCCGAGGCTAAAGGTATTCCTGAATGGGAACAGGCTATGGACGCTGAATTTCAGAGTATTCAAAAAAATCAAACTTGGGTTCTTTTTGATCTCCCTGCAGGGAAGAAGCCCGTTAGCTACAAATGGGTATACAAGGTGAAATACAAAGCTAATGGTACCTTAGACAAGTAGAAGGCTCGTCTTGTTGCTCGAGGGTTCTCACAAAGGGAAGTTATTGACTATGAGGAGACTTTTGCTCCCACAGCAAAAATGAGTACCATACGGCTTGTTCTTGCATTAGCAGCTCAGTTTGGTTGGAAAGTTCATCAGATGGATGTGAAGAGTGCTTTTTTGAATGGTGACTTACAGGAAGAGGTCTACATGACGCAACCTTCTGGATTTAAGGTTGTTGGTCAGGAACACAAAGTCTGTAAACTTGTCAAAGCTCTCTATGGTTTGAAACAAGCTCCTTGGGCTTGGTACATGAAAATTGATAAATATCTAACCGATCATAGTTTTCAGAGGAGTCCATCGGATTCAAACCTATCTATCAAACATGTAGGTGATGATGTCTTGTTTATCGTTGTTCATGTGGATGATTTGATCATCACTGGAAGTTCAGCACAGTTGATCACTAAGATCAAACAAGATTTGTGTAGCACTTTTGATATGACAGATTTGGGACTCTTGCACTATTGTCTCGGAGTTGAGGTTTGGCAGACTGAGCATAGTATCTTTCTTTCTCAGTCCAAGTATGCTAGAAGTCTTGTGGACAGGTTCAAAATGCAGGATTGCAAACCTGCCCTCACTCCTATGGAACCCAGGCTAAAATTATCAGCTCAGTCCGATTCACCTGTTATGGATCAATCTTTGTTTAGATAACTAGTGGGCAGCCTTATTTTTCTTACTACCACCAGACCTGACATTAGTTTTGCAGTAAGCTACATATCCCACTTTATGACAGCACCCAAAACTGATCATTGGACAGCTGCCAAGTGTGTCCTGCGCTATGTGAGTGGTACTCTTGACTATGGTCTTCTGTACACTCAAAGTTCTGATCCTACACTATGTGGCTACACAAATTCAGATTGGGTCGGTTCTGTTGATGATCGTAAGTCTACCGCTGGATATGTGTTCAATTTGGGGTCCGGTGCTGTCACATGGACAAGTAAGAAACAACAGGTTGTGGCTCTATCATCCACCGAAGCAGAATATCGCGGTGCAGTCAAAGTAGCTTGTGAGGCCGTTTGGCTTCGACGGATGCTTGCAGATATGCATGTTCCTCAGTCAGGACCGACTCCTCTATTCTGTGATAATCAAGGAGTGCTCAAACTAGCAAAGAATCTGGTCTTCCATGAACGAACCAAGCATGTCGAAACTCATCGTCATTACATTTGTCAGCTGGTTGAAGATAAGTCTATTCAGTTGCTGTATGTCCCTACCTTAGAGCAACCCGCTGATATCTTCACCAAATCTCTCAATTCTGACAAATATGTAAAATTCAGGGAGGCTATTGGTGTTATTGACAGATTGAGCATTATGGGAGGGTATTAGAATGTTTCTAATAATGTTGTTAATGCTCTATCGTATTCTTTAGATAGTTTCTATTTTTTGCATATTCTTTGTGTATATATGAGCTTGTAAGCTCTTTGTAAATTCAATTAATTCAATAAAAAATAATACACTCATTATTTTAGACAATGGAGGAAAGTTAGTATTGGAACCTGCGGAAACCATCGACAACCGGGAGAGAAGATTGAGGACATGCACTATCAAGGAATTTCTTGTGCACTGGAAGGACCTTCCCCTTGAAGATGTCACCTAGGAAGGAGAAGAGATTCTGGAACACCCCAGCCTGAAATTGCTTGAGGACAAGCTATCTTTGGGACGGGAGGACTGTAATATCCTTGTCACTAAATGACTATTAAAACTATTGTATTAGGGGTCGCGATTGATTTAGTTTATCTTGGGCTCATTCTTTCTTTTTGTTGGTGTAGTTTAGTTGTCGCCGTCGGCTCTTATGTGCACTCTCGGGAGTTTTCCCCAACGGGTATTTATGCTCGATGTGTAGGTTAGATTTGATATGTTGAGAATTATATTTGATTTGTATTTGTGAATTCCTGTTGGGATTTTGTTGTTCGCCATTTCAGAGGTGAAAGACACTCCCTATTTGGTTTGTATGCAGTTTCAGTGGGATTCAACCCTCGCCCTATTCTGTTTGTTCTTCTTGTATCAAATCTAGCAAATCCGAGGCTTCCGTCAATTAATTCAATAATATCTTTCTGGCAATATATTTGGCCTGTGTAGTGTTCTGTGTTATTATTGGTGAAGGGGAAGGAGATATCATTCAATCTCTCAAAGGCTTATTCATCCTTCGTGCACATTCCAACTATCTGTACGGCCTGTTTCTGCATCGTACAGCCTTCTACCCAGCACCGTACGGCCACCATGTTCCACTGTATGGGTCCCATCCAGCCACTGTACAGCCATCTTTGTACGCCCTTGAGGTGTTACCGTACAGCCTTGAAGTTTACCGTACGACCTTGAGATCTTACCGTACGGCCTCTGCTGCTCCAACATACGGCCCCCAAGCATCTATTTCAGCCACTGTACGACCTTCCTAGCATAGCCCGGCTTCTGTACGGACCTCCTGCACATCCTTCCTTGGCACCATCCCATTCGGTTGAGAGCTGGAAACGTATTATTCCAGGCAACTGAGGTTGGGAACATTACAACACAACTAACACCCCTTCGGAACAATGTTTTATTACATTAACTAACAAAAGTCTTAATTGTCGCCTTCATTGTTCTCCTAAGCAAGTAAGATATTATCAAAAGCCACGATAAGAAGTGGCTAGAAGTATGGAACAATAAAATGAAATTAGAAGTGTGAATTAAGGGAATTTTGGCCAACATACTTATATTGTGGTGTTATCGCAGCTTAAATTGAAATGAAATGAAATTTAGTGAAATGAACTTAACGGTTTTTGAAATTTCAATTTGGACTATATTTACGGTTCTCTTATTGGGAACAATATTTATCATCTTTTTACTTTTTGGATGCATGTACGAGAGAGCACCATTTTTTAGCAAATTAAATACGGAAGAAAGGAAGGAGAATTCGCAGGTAGAATGGTGTTTAGTAAGAGCCAGAGAAACACTATTAATAAACAGCGATAGTTCCTTCATCTAACACTATTGGGATGAGACATTCTCTTTCATTCTCAGAGAATAGCAGCGTTTAGGAGCAGCCAGTGTACATTCTTTTCTAGTACAAAACATAACTCTTCTTCCACGGGCATGTACTGTTCTTCAAGCTGCTTCCAATGTAAAATTATTAGAGAATAATATGTATGAGCTAAGTCACAAGGTTAGAATTCGAGTTCGAGATCAACAACTATAAAATTCGGATGAAGTTCGACAAGGATAAAAAGTTTGAAAAAAAAATCGACATTAAATTCGTCTTATATAAATTTATTTATTTTTAAAAATAGAAATATACTCAACTAAATTATCAAATTAATTTGATTATTATTTTCCGAGGAAAATTTTTAAATTTGAATTGAATTGGAAATAAATATTATAATAATTTAGTATAAAAAAAAAAATTAAAAAAATAACATTTAAATTTTATATTGATGTCAAAGTCAATATTTAAATTAAAAATTCAAATATTTAGTAATGTATTTTTAATTTTTTATATAATAGAAAAAAACAAAACAATAAAACCTAAAGAGAAACATTTTTAAGTTATCATTGACGTCAACACAAAAGCCAAAGAAGAAACCTAAAAAAATATCTACTAAAGTTTGTTCACTCAAACGACCTAATTGAAGTCGCGCAGGAGTGGCGTCCACATTTGACTTACTGGGCTGCATTCACGTCCAATTGGTTGGACTTGTTGGGTTGCATCCGCATCCACGTTAGACTTTTTGGGCATCATTGGTGAAACAGTGTAGCGTATGCAGGCTAAACCATCATGAAAACCCAACAGTGAACTCTTACCAAGCAGATTGAGAGCAGATAAAACCGTCAATGAATTGAAAGTGGATAAATCATAAAACTGTCTTTCTCAATCTCGTGTTTCAACTCTTGATATCAAAAACCTTAGAAAAAATCGCACCTAAAGAAAAGAAAATTTAATAAAAAATGAACATGTTTTTTAATGCAAAATTGTTGCAAATTTTAACGATTTTTTTTATTGTTAAATATTCGGAGAATTTTGAACTTCATGTCTGAAGTTCGTTGAACCATGCGACCTAGTGTATGAGGAAACAATATAGATAAAATTTCTGAGATTGGAATTGGAAAAAGAAAATTATTCATAGAAAGAACAGTGCATGTTTGAAGAAAAGCAATTCTTCTTCTTGAATAAATATAATACAACTGCAAAGTAAGCAAGCTTAAGAGTTTATGTACACTTAGTTGAATACTTTTCTCCATTCTTGTTTGTTGTGAGTTTTTTCACACCATCGCCCCATTGAAAATGGGGACCCCCTCTTTTTGCTTTAGCAGAAGGTGTTTTGGAAATTCTCCCAGGTTGGTGATGTTAAAGGAGAGTTTGAAGTGACCTGCAAAATTTGGAGATGATTCGAGAGGTTGAGCAGTGAGAATTTTTGGTGCAAAGAGGTTGGATTCTGATTGCAAAACGATGAAAATTGTGATTTTGGCTAAGACTGTATTTCGGTTTTCCAGCAAGATGATTTTTTGCTTGCGAATCCAAATTAAAGATTTGGATTTAGAATCGATTTTGAATATATTTTTGACTTGAAAATTTTTGCAAGCAAAATCTAGATTTCATGGACATGTAAATTTTTTGGGAAATTTGGCGAAATTTTGCAAATTGTGGAAATTGAAAAATGGAATTGAGCAATTTCATTGAGTAATTTTGACTAAACAATTTTTGAAAAATCCAAATTTTAAGTGTCAAAATTGCAATTTTAATGTTCATTTTTTCGCAAGTTGGTAAGCAAACCTTCGCAAGTTCGTAAGCAAACATTTACACAATGGGAAGCAAACCTTCGCAAGTTGGTAAGCAAACCTTCAAAGTTGGCAAGCAAACCTTCGCAAGTTGGGAGAGGTGGTGTTGCAAGTTGGTAGAGATGATTGTGCAAGATGGAGAGATCAACTTGGCGATTTGGCAATTTTAATGGCAAAATCTTTATGCTTGGCAAATTTTCCCTTCAAAATGCCCCATTAAATGTTTTTATTTTCAAATGATAATTTGGGCTGGATTTTATATTTAATTTTCCAAGGAAAATTTAATGCCAATTTATAATTTAAAACCAATGCCATTTAAAAAATCAAGATAAATCAATGCAATTGGAAAACCAAAGCCATTTTAAATTTCAATGCCAAGGTGAAATTTGAAATTTAAAAAATCAATGCCATTTTAAATTTCAATGCAAAATTGATGCCAATTTGTAATTTTAAAAAGTCAAAAATTTGAGAGGCCATCTAATATTTAAAATTCAATGCCAAGGTGAAATGCGAAATTAATTTGGGGGGCCCCTTTGTGTGCTAAATTTGGTGTATTTTAAGGTTTAATTGGTGTGAAATTCAAGGCAAATTATTGGGTCCACAATTGGGAGAGTTTAAAACTTAATTAGGGGCCTAAATGATCTTTTTTTAAAATTTTAATTTTGGGGCCTATGTCAATTTCGGATTTGGCTAATTTAAATCCATAATTTTGTTAAAATCGATGCAATTTTGAGGCCCATGTTTACAAGTTTCAATTGAGAGAGATTTTAAAATTCAAGGAAATTTAATTATTATAATTTTGGCCCAAATTCCAATCGATCCAATTTAATCAAGGGCTGGAATTAATTAAGGTGAATTTAATCCAAGGGGATGTGATTTAATTTTTTATTTCTTTTTCCCTATGCAAGTCATCCATTTTGGGCAATTAGATGGGTATTTAAAGATGTTGATAGTTGTGGCCTTTTCGGAAAGATCAAATCAATGACGTGTATACTGAGATGAATAATAAATAATATACCTATTATTTATTATTTATCTCAACATACATCTCATTAATTATTGTATTAAACTCTGAATGAAAGATAATAAACATCTTTGTATTGTCCTAGAGGGACAACTTCATATTGTCCACAAGGGACGACTTGTGTTAAATTTTATGCGAAATACTTCTAGCCGATTCTGGTCGGCCTTTACCATTGATATTGAGGATGTCTTCACACATATATATATGTGACTTGTGGTGCGAATTATCTAAGATATAGAAGACATAACATGTCAAGGAAATTCGCACCACCAGCAGATCCGAATTTGATCATTGCAGCAGTCATAAACTCAATAATAATAATTTATTTCTCATACACATCAGAAGGAGATATGCAGCTGAAGATGGAAGAACATTAGGCTCAAGGTGAAGAGGAATTACTTGCTACAAAACAGGTATTATCTTCTCCTTTCTTTGTTAATTTTTGTCATTCTTATTTTCAATCTTAAAAGCTATCTATAGATTGTATTTTTCCTTACATAAATCTGAATATATTAACAAAAGAGGCGTTTGGGCATCATTTCTCATTGTTTCCAAGAGAAATTTTTACGATTACAAATTCTGGAAATGCATTTCCAGCCATGGGCGATTTTGTTTTGAGGATTTTGTTGGCCATTTTCATGCAATTTTCTCAAGTTTGAAGGCTTCTAGAGGTGGCAAATTGGTCTTGGGGTTTGAAGACATCATCTTGGCATTCATTTTCACCAACCTTTTGAGCAATTCTCATCTTCTTCGTGCCTAGAAAATCAGAGATTTAAGCAAATCCGAATTTGGAGTTGGTGCATTGCAATCTTGACATCATTTATCCAGCTCCTAGGGCATCAAATTACATCCATTGAACATATTTTTTTTGCCTAGATCATGTGGATAAGTTCATGTTTTTGTGATTGGGCAAGTTAGTTGAATGAAATGCAATGATAATCCTAACTCAATTAGCTTGATCAAATGTTATTTTCAAAGTTTTATTGGCAATACTTTATCAAATGAAATGGAGTGACTTGTTTCTTTGCCTTTTTTTAGGTTGGCAGGGGAATTCTTGCAACTTGGTGAGGGCCCTCTCGCAACTTGGTAGGGTTGACAAGAAGAAGGATGCAAGGTTCAGGTTCAAGTCTCTCAAGTGGCATGGGAATTCACACCAAGCTCAAGGCGAGATCAAGGGCAAGTTCAAGATTCAAGTACATGAAGGCTTCACCATTTCAAGATCAAGACATCAAATGTACAAGTACAAGCAAGGAAGTTCAAGACATGGCAATGAGAAAATTCCTAAAGACACAAGTTGATAGAGGTGTTGCTGCTAGTTGGCAGGCATGCTCTTGCAGGTTGGTAGGGGTGTACATGGAAAGAGGTGGACAAGGTTGAGCATCTAAAGGATATCTTCCCTTCATCAAAAGATCAAATAACAGGATAAGGATGATGGGGTGGCAATTGGTTGTCTCCTCCAATCAAAATATTCCTCTTTCAAGCATGTGCAATAATATCATGCCAAGTGTCCTATGTTCTCATTGGTTGAAAAAATTATTGTAATTTTCTTATTGGCCCACAAGTTTGGTGCCTCATGTAATTGGTTGTAATTATGGCAACCCTAATTAGGGTTTATGGGATGTAATTTGGGCCCTTGATTTCAGGTTTTTGCCTCTTAATCTTGGTCACTCGTTGTACTTGAGCCTCTATATAAGGCCATTTGCTTTCATTTGTAAAGAGAGTTATGTTGGAGAATTGTTGCCAAAATACTATCAAAATTGTTCTCTATTCATTGTTGTAGCTTGCATGGTGGATATACATGATCATTTTGGTGCATTTGCATGGTTCTTTACATCTCTCAATTAAAATAGGATTTTATTTCAAAGTTGTTATAGTAAGAGTAAAAGTAGATAGATTGCGTGGTGATGTTGGTGGATGTTTGATGGTTGACTCTATAAAACTAGGCCACTAGCTCCTTGTAGATGCAAGGGTGTCTTGTGTGGTAATCTAGTAGTTGTGCTCAAGTTCAATTGGCATTGGATCCTTGATTTGTACTCTAAGTTGGATTGAGGGGAAGGTGTTGATATGAAAACCATTTGAGATCCTTTGAAGCTTTGCACTAGATGGAGTTGAAGTCGTAGGCAAGCCTCCATTTGGTAGGAGTCCTAGTCCATCCATAGTTAGAAGTAGAAGTAGTCTAGAATCTCTAGATAGTAGAAATTGAAGAGCAAAGTTGGAAGTGATATAAATCACAGATATATTTTTATTACACATTTTGAAGCCAAATTTTTAGAAGTGTAAGTAAGTTGGCACCCTTGAATGAATCACATAAGCCCGCCTAAGTGATTAACCAGCAAATCACATCATTTCAACTGAGTTAGATATCCACAGGGTGTAAGGAACCTTGGAGTCATTCCATGATCTTCATTGCAAAGCTTAGCATGGGAGATGACTTTATTCAAGGGAGGGTTTAATGCTCTATGTTTCTCGAAGCATTGAGTGTTTAGTCCTGCATGTTGTGTAAGTGGAACAAAACTCGCATCAACATTGTTCTATTTGTTTTAAATAGAAAGAACTTCAATAAATTCTGGTTGACAAGAAAGTCGCCTTTGTTGCTAAAATTTTCATTTAGAGTTAGTAGGCAGAAATATTCCAGCTAGGAAAGTTACTCTTAGTATCACAAGTGAAGCTTTATGAATCTTCTCATAAGGAAAGCCTGACTCTTAGTATCTCAGTTTTGAGACCAAGAAGTCAAGACTAGGAGTATTCTAGGAAAAAAAAAACAAGCCTCAAGCTTTGAAAATGAAGTTTTAAATTTTGCAATTTTCCATGAAGGGATCCTGATTGTTAGAAAAGAGTGTGTATGTGCGTGTGTGTGTGTGTGTGTGTGTGTACAAACATGGAAAATGTAGCAATTGCTGAGACCTTCAGCTGTATGCTTGAACTGTGGATGTGAACCAGATGAGTTATCCAATGCTATATAAATTATTAGCAAAAGTACTATTGTCTTTGGTGTTTTCAAAAGAGGGCTGAATCCAAATCATGTAGTCCAAGAAATTCAACCGAGATTTGAAAAATAGGGACTTAACTGCAACTAACGTATCTATAGGGACTTAACTCTTTCCTTGACTTTGTATTTTGCTTAAGTTGATAATAATGATATGCATATCTAGAATCTTCTTAGGAAGTTATCTTTTCAATTTAATGCAATTTATTTATGTTTGTTTTTTAAAGTCAGCTTTAGCATGTTAGTTTAAATTTGTTTTACAAGTACATTTCTGGTTATATGTTTAATCATTAGTTGTTACTTTCATGTTTAAATCAATTAGCTTGTTACAGTTAATTCATATATGTGCAATTTTTAATCCAATTCCATTGTGTACTAATCTTCTTCTCTCTCTGATTTTAGCTAGAAGTGAGTGTGTATTCACCTACTTTAGATTAGATCTTCCTCATTAGACAAGATATTAAAAATATCGTTTTGTGCAGAAGCATGGAATAGCCTTGTACCCAAGCCTAAGACAAAAGATAGGCAATATCTACAGTTTGTTTGCAATAAATGTCCACAACCCCAATATTTAACTTGTACATATTGCAAAAAGATGGAGGTCATTTCCCCTTCTAATTCAAATATAGGTTTATCCTTACATGCTATTCAATATCATGTTGTATTGACAAGTGCAATTTAAAATGCTAACAGGGTATTGGTAACAATTTATAAATTTGGATGCGATTTGATTCTCATATAATATCTACTTCCATGAGGTTTGGCAAACTTACTCTTGCCAATCCTTCTTGTAGCTTTCAAAGACAAATACATAGTGAAAGGGATGCACATAATAACAAGCAATGGAAAAACATGGCATTGAGGAAAAGACAAAACCATTATATTGCATGTACACAGATAAAATTTTATCCTTTGTCTTCAAAGTATACAGGATAATGTGATAGATGGTAGACCATCATACTGCAATCGAGGCAAGCATATTATCTTATAATTTATTATTCTTTATAAATATTTTTTTTATAACGCATTAAGTACCTTCGAAACATATATTCTCGCCCTCACGGTCACAATCGAGCCACAATACTAAGTAGTCACATCCTCGTGCTTCTTGTTGTAAATGCTTGGGAATATGGGCCTTCAACCAAAATGCAACAAGTGTCAAGCTACTTCAGAATTTCGTATCTGCATCTATATCTCAAATGCAATATAGATAAGCAGATGCTACAAGGAGTTGTGAGGGGTACAGAGATCAACACTACTAAAAAGCATTCCTCCGATTAATGAATTGTTAATAAAATGAAATACCATCAAAAAAGAATGGAAGGCATTAATGTTAAATGCCAACAGAAATAAATCCCACATACACTGTAAACCATAAATAGTATATGAATGAAACTATGGAAAAAAATGGATCTTTCCATGAAATCATCTTTAGTTGCAAGTGGAAGGCATCCAGTTTATCTTCAAATCTATAAGAATAAACAAGAATAACTGTAGGAACCCATGACTTGGGTGCTCAATTTTTATTCATACTTACACAGATAAGCAACTTGAAAACAATAAAAAGGTTTCTGCTTGTTAGCTAGAGATAATTGTGATTAGACATTGCTCGTAGAGAAAAGAACCCAGATGTTATAATAATTAAATTCATTATTTAGTTACTAACACTAGATTTTATACAATATATAGTTTACTTGCTAAATGAGACACGAACTTCTCACCTTTGGATTGGATTCTGTTTTGACGATGGGAGCTTCAAAAAGATCCAAGGGGTCAGTTGTCTCCCAGTTCTGATATGTTGGAGGGAAATCAGTACTGCTATCAACAACATACAATATCATTTTATGTTAGCTTTCCAACGCTAACTTTTTTTAAAGAAACAAACCACAAAGAAAATAAATAAATTGATACTGATCCCAAAATGACAAATCTGAATAGAAGAACAGATAGAAAAAATAAGAGTGATGCATCAAAAGAGAAAGCATAAGATATCTTCATGCTTTGTTATCCCATTGTAAGCTTCAAAAAAGCAAAGGAAACAATCTCCTCGTCTAAGCTAACAGAAAAAAGCTGTGCTGCACTTCAAGTCTAAAATATGAATTTCTTGTATACCAATTTGGCAATTCCTAAGTGAATGGCTGTCCTGCTGTAGCCAGATCACCAATTGAGATTTATTCTTCCCCTTTCTTGGAGCCATATCTAAGCTAATATAATATGTGAATCAATGTCTCCATGGCATCTCTGAAGATTGGTGGTATGCTGCAATACTGGGTGAAAATGACACTGTTAGTTTGTAATTATTAATGTTTTATACGCTGCAGGAGAAATTATTCATAGGTTCCTGTTTCAAATCTTCAGACAGAAGGTTGTGATTTGGTTTACTACGGCAAACAGCAGAACTTGTTTATGGCTCAAGACTTTTGCTTTCATGCTGCCGTCGATTCTCATAGTTATTTCCTTCAGTTCTTCATTGTAACTGCTGCCAACTCTTGTGCCAGCATGATTATTTATGTGCCTCCGTGTCTTGCAATTTCACCTTGTTTTTCTCTTTATATGGGCATTATTTATTATTGATCAAATCATCAAAGTATATTTGTGTAAGCGTAGCATAATGATGATGTGTCAAGTACAATGGAAGAGTCGTTGGTTTCCTTGGTCTCTTCATATTCCCGTGGAAATGCCGACTCGCGGCGGTGTATGTTTTGTATATTCGGCGGTGGTCTTTGTGATATATATTCTGCTGAAGAAGAGCAAAGGTTCATTAATTTCCGGTGGTCTCTTGGTATTCTCAGTTTTGATACGATTTATTTAGCAAGCAAAATTCTGTGTTGAGGGTATCGTGATTACAAGGATCAGGTGTATTGTCATCCATTATTGGATATGATTAGTATTTAAGGGTCTATTTTCTGAGACAATGATCACTGGAGTCATCTTCAGTTTTATCATCATAAGTATCAAAGATGTGTGTCTGAAACGGCATTCTTTGCTGAGTCTGTTGATTCCAGTTAACTGCTGTATCCCTGGTTGAAAACTGAGAGTATTGATCCTTCAGTATTATTCATTCTAAGTTTTCTGAAGACGTCAGTAGTTGATGTTTTTAGGTGTGATTATCATTTGTGCTTCGAGTGGTGATTATAGCATTGATAACAAGTATTCTGAGTGCAGTTATATATATTATTTGTAAAAGGCAGAGTGGTTGAGAGCTGATTGAATTTATCATCATGAATCTATTATATTTGCTGAGACAGTGATAGACAGAATTATGTTATTCAGTGGCATATGTTTCTCTGTGTATTCATCATGTAATCAGTTTGACCCGTGCTCTGTGATTCAAAAGGGAATTGTTCATATTCTGAAAATGTCTGTTACTTGATAACAGCCTTGATTATGAAGTCATTTGTCGGACTTAGCTTGTGAAGCATTGTATTAAAGTTTTGATTATTCAATAAAGATCAAGTTTTGGTGTGGCTGAGTTTTTCCCTCGAGTAGGAGGGTTTTCCCAGGGTACCTCAGGTGTTTATGTGTGTTTTATTTATCTGATATCTGTTATGTTATTCTGGTTCTTAAAACTTAACAGTAATGAGTTTGTATTATTAGAATAAATATTAAATTATTAAAAGCTAAGGCTTACAGTTGTAATGAAGCCACCTTAGTGGCAAGTGTTTGCTTTCTATGTTTTTAGTTTGCTTTTAGTTTTTAGTGAGTCGTGTAATGTTTATTTATTTGGGTGGTTTCTTCTCCAATATCTATATAAGGAGATGAACCTCATTGTAATTGTATCTTGTTGAAACATAGAATATTTAAATATTGTGTTCTATTAATTTTTGCAATATGGTATCAGAGCAAGGGGTCATGTGAAATGAAGTTGAATCTTGTGGAAAAACTCGTTAGGATTTGAAGGTTAAATCATGGGATGGCGTTTTTTGTGTGAGCAATTTTTTTCAAAGAATCATGTAAGAATTTTCATGCAAAATAACTTACATGTGCATGTGTGTGAGTTGCACGTACTTGCATGAACTTCCATGTTGCTTGCATGTCATCGCATGCAAAAGAATTCATGGTGCTTAAGGTTCTAGGTATTTATCTATTATGATTTATTAGCTTGTCTAGCTCATGGGAATCTGTTAGAAGGAATTGTAGATTGTTGAAGCCTTGTGGATAGCATTGAATGTTTTGAGTGACTTTTAATATGCAGATTTTCTACAATTTGCAATGTGTCCTCGAAATGTGTTCTAGGGTTTGAAGATTTTAATTTTATTATTTGAGCTTTCTGAAAATCTCAAAAATTGGATAAATATTCTTGGTTGTTGAAGTTGATGCTTGGGCGGATAGCTTCCATTGACCCCATAGCTCGAAATGTTAGTGAAGTACTGGAATGGCAGCGCAGAGATGATAAAGCCGATGCTATTAGTGGTCTTGCCCTCTCTAATTCTGAGTTACATAATGTAGATCTGGCAAATCATCTAAGTAATTGGAGAAGTAGCAGCTAATGCAAAATTCTCTTTAATGCTTCAAATGATCAAGTTCAAGATGGCTGATGGAATCACTATGTCAAGCCACATGAACAATTTGAAGTCTCTTCTTCGAAAACTATTAAACGTTAAGGCTCTAGAGTATAGTGAAGATGTTAAAGCTATTCTATTAAACAGTTTCCTTCAAAATTCAGTACTGTAATCTTTTTTTTTGATCGGTAAAAGGCCGTAGCCCTAGAAAGTTTTTTAATTAATATAAATAATTAATTTACAATTTGACCCCGCTCTCTGCAGGCGCTGGTAGGAAAGAGCGGGGTTGAGAAAACCTCCAGCCTTGCCCGGGACCATAGGTCCTGTCCTTATACAAAATTAACGTGGGCATACCCACAACTCGACGATTGTCGAGATTTGTAAAAATACATGTTTCCGTAGGCATACCCATGGCTCGATACCTATCGAGATTTGTACATATTTTCGTGGGCATACCCACGTCCCAAAAAAAACTCGAGATTGTTATTCTTTTTTAAAATCATGATCTGATTGATATACATCGACTGGTGATTACACAAGGGTTAAGCCATTTATACAATTATATACAATATCTGATCCTCTTACTTTGTTGAGAATAAGTATTGATCATCCGAATGATAATCCTGCCTGAACAAAAAAGACAAAAATCCTCCAAAAACCAAGGTTAATCTACATCAAAATTAGAAGGTCCTACATCTTAGCTCCAACACCTATCTATGAATATTGTGAATATTGACTTAAAAACCACTCTATAGATTATAAGAAATATTAGGAAAATAGACATACTAAGAGTTATATTAAAGAAAAAACATAAGCTTAATTTTTACCGTTTCTAAGCCCCTACTCCTTAAGTGCTACTAACATCTACTTACCTTTACTTGAACTCATTCTTTTCTGTCATGATAATATTAGAGACAAAATATATCTGTGTGGTTAATAATCCTTACCATTTAATATTGGTGTTTCCTTCCACAAGTTAGCAATCTTTAATCTGAGCATTTTAGGAAGATTTGTAACAGAATTGAGCAGTCTCCTTTATGCTATACTTATGATCTGACTAATTCCGTGTATAGCCTAGCTGCCTATTATAATGAGGAGTTATGCAAAGGTTCCTTGTAAGCCTCTTAATTTTAGTTCAATAGAAATTACTCTTGTGATTATCCAGACTCCTCAAACAAATTAATCAATAAAGTTGGTTTTCTTTAGTCCCTAATAGGTAGAAATTAGCTAAAGTTAAATTCTTTATTATTGCTTTAGCCTACCAAACATACAAAGAGGATACTATATTAATATTATTAGGGAGGATAAATATCAATACAATCTAATAATAGTCATCATCAGTAAGGGATTAGTCTAAAGAACCGTTGTAAAAGAATACTACTTGGCTTCAGAGTTATACTTATAATGAGTACCTTGAGCGCAATAATAGGAAAACTTATAGTTTTTATTCATCATTCTCTTTTTAAATTGAGCAATAACTATAATTAGTAGTCTAGCTATAATGTTTATTTATCCTTGTCATCATTGCCCTTTTTGTTGTGCTGATGATGGTTGCTACAACAAGCTTTAAAAAATGATAACAAAGGCTATGTGAAAGGACCATGAAGCGAATAATAAGTTTACCCATTGTCGGAGGAAACTTGATGACCTTGCTCTGTTTCCCATGCTCTTTCCTTTAATCATTACAGTAATGAATTTTGTTGTCATGTAATTATTACAATATACTTTCTAGTTAATCTTTGCAATGAGTCTAGACTCCCAACTATAATCATTACAGGGTACTAGGGGCTTAAAGAAGAGAAAGAACTATTAGATGTAAATGTGCTGAATTAGCTAAATTTGAAGCCTTATAGAAAAATAACCAGCTCTATTATTATACTTAATCCATTGAGTGTTTGTTATAGAATAGTGGTGCTTAATACTACCTACATATATCACTTTGAAGCTACCCGATCTCTAATGATAAAGAGTTTAGTTATCTTAATAACCTATTAAAGTTTGTACCAAATGTGACTAATCTGATGTATCATCTCATTTGTATAAACACTTACGGGTTATCTTGGATATGTTGGTCCATTGTTACAACTCCATTAGCTCCTAGATTAGCTAGCATATCTGCCTCTGTATTACCTTCTTTGTAGGTATGACTGATTTTATATTTAGTTATACTTTCCATTATTTGATTAATCTCTTCTATTTTTGAGTTCAGAATCCATTTAGGTGTTTTTTTAGTTCGAATGGCGTTGATGATTATTTGAGAGTCTCCTTCAATTATTACTTTGGAAATGTTAAGACTCTTGCATAACTTTAGGCCCTCTAATGCCGCTTTGCATTCAGCCATGTTATTAGTGGTGGGGTTGATGGGCCTGGAGAACTTAGCAATAACTTCTGACTTCCAATTTCGGATAATCCCCCCAATACCTGCAACCCCAGGGTTACCTCTAGATGCTCCATCAAAGTTAAGTTTATACCATCCCTCTTTTAGAGGAATCCATTTACAGGAAGCTCTGTCAGCCTTCATTTTGGGTCCCCCTTTTCCATATAAGGGAGGAATATCTAATTTAGGCCATTTAAATCTAATTTTGTTATCCCAGCTCTTAAAAGACTCTCCATAACTTAACTTGTCCCTGAGCTTGCTGTTGATAATTTCTACTATTGACGCTTCTATCTTGTTTGTGATTGTATCCCATGGTAGTTTCTAATCGGTGAAAATCCTTCTATTTCTTTCTTTCCAGATTTTCCAAACTACTATGGATGGAGAGATGATCCAAATATCCTTATATAAATTGTCTTTATAGAGAGAAGGCCATGCTTTAAGGTTTCTTAATAGATCAGAATGAAGAGCAGACTTCCAACCTAAACTTTGGTGAAGCCAATTCCAGCATTTTTGTGAGAATGGGCAGTTAAGGAGAATGTGATTAACATCCTCAGAATGATTCTCACACAGGGGGCACCTAGATGGCCCTTCAAAACCCAATTTATTAAGTCTATCTGCTGTAAGAATCTTATTTTGCATAGCCGCCCATAAAAACATGCCAGCTTTAGGGAGGCAAGATTTATTCCAGCAAAGGTTCAGTGGTATATCTATATTGTCCAATTTCAGTTCCCTAATAATAGAATTGTAGCCCTCTTTAACAAAATAGTTACCATTATTGGATCCTGCCCAGATTAAAATATTTGATCTAGTTTTGAATGATACCTCTCTATCTTTCAGAATTGCCAAAAGATTTTGCTTCTCATGCCATACAAAATCAATTTCCTCTAAATCACTCCATTTGGTGACTCTTTTCTTACAAAGATAATCCTTAAGATAAATGCCTTTAACTTTTTTACATTCTTCCATAAACTCCGATGAGAAGCCCAGTTTGTTTAGGGGAGGAAGTCCTGCCCACAAATCGTCCCAGAATAGTGCTTGATCTCCTGCACCTATATCCCATGTTAGACATTTGCTAATAATTCCTCTACAGTCTTTAATAAAGTTCCAGATCCGAGAGCCTTTAACATGTGAATGCGACCTAAATATATTAATGGGGTCTGCATCGAGGATATATTTATGTAATAATATTGACGCCCATTTGCTACTAGATTCCTTGTACAATCTCCAGATGAGTTTAGCTCCAAGAGCTTGATTTTGCCATAAAAGATTTTTGATGCCAAGGCCTCCCTTAGAGATTGGTTTGCATAAGGTATCCCATTTAATAAGGGCAAGTTTTTTGTCTTCTGATGGACCTTGCCAGTAAAAATCTCTAAACATTTTATCTAAGCTCTTTTTAATATTAGTAGGGAGGGGGAGTACAGACATATGGTACGTAGGTATGGCGGAGAGAACTGATTTTATCATAGTTGCCCTACCTGCTTTTGTTAACCATCTTCCTTTCCAAGAACTTTTCTTATTTTGTACTTTATTGATTACTTGCTGCCAGAGATTGGAGGATAAGAGACCTTTATCCAAGTTAATGCCCAGATATTTGCATGGGAATTTACCAATTTTGTATCCCATCATATTACATATCTCAGATTCTACTTTTGGAGAGGTGTTAATAAAGAAGATTTCCGATTTAGTGGGATTGACACATTGTCCTGAAGCTTTCATGTATATGTTTAAGATGTCTTTAAATGCTCTAGCTTCTTTCCTGTTAGCATGGCCAGGTAAAATCGTATCATCTGCAAACTGCAGTACTGTAATCTTTACTTTAGTTAACTTTCTTTTAAAAGTTTGGAAGATGTGATTTCAGCTCTTCTAGCTGTAGAAAAGTGAACTATTGCAGAAGGTACAACAAATGATTTGCAACCTGAGGTAGCATCATATTTAAATATTAGAGACAGTGGTAAAGGAGAAGTTGTTTTTTATGCATTTTAAAGAAGTCCAGTTTTTGAAGAAAGGAAGAAATCCATTATAGACAACTCATAATGATAGCTGACTAGTTAGCTTGAGAATTTGTCATCTTGGGATACCCTTACAAGGGTTATGAGACAACTTGATGGAGCTCAGTGAAGTAGCTCAACATGGATTGTTGTCCAATGATTTCGGAGATCTATGATTAGGGAGTTCGGGGAGGTGGTAATCTGGGAGCTCGGGAGCTTTATCTTTACAAAGGTTCGAGGCATCTTGATGGAGTTCTACATGGTGTATGGTCTGTTTTCAAAGAAAATTTTCCGAAGAATGCCATATTCATGATTTAGGGTGTTTTTAGTTTGTTATATTTTTCATTTAAGACATCCTTGGGGGGGTATTATAATATTATTTAATTATTAAAAGATATAGGCTGAAGGTTGTAATAAAGCCACCTTAGTGGCGTGTAATGTCCCCAACTAGGACTTTACTCGATTTACCCTAAAATTCCCAACTAGGGTTTGGATTGTGCTAGTAAATGTAATGTTCCCAATGATTAACATACATCGCTATGTGTTTAAATCAGATTAAAACAATTAAGGATTCCTAATACATTTGACAGATAACATACTTAAGCCCTAATTCCTTACTTCTTTCCTAAACATCAACCCTAAGGAGGATGGGGAATTACTTGTCCTTAGAAACCAATTTACAAGTAAGCTACCTCAGGGTTTCCGGAACACATATTTGTACCCATCTTGAGACTTTTCCTTCAGGCCATTGGAAATACATGTCCTCTTGGGATTCACGTACCTTGTAAGGAATTACTCCACCTCTCCCTAACAAAACCAACCTATCCTCTTAAGGGGCTATAGCAAGAGATTAAGGAATAGGCTATTGTATATATTAATATCTCATGTATTACGAATATATATATATACAACGTAACTGATATATATTCTGATTTCACTCTTATTAACATATATATATATATATATATATATAGAGAGAGAGAGAGAGATATATATATATATATGACCATATAAGGGTTCCTTATCCCTAATAGAATTCAGATATAATATTCTGTGTGAAGAGTATCAAATGTATTTTATAACCTGCTGAAGAAGGATTGAATGACTTCTTATATCCTACCAATTGGAATGATAGGTTACTTCCAATGACCATTCCTAATTGCCTCCTTACCTTACACTAAATGCACCAATTGACACATAATTGGCCAGTAATCTTATTATCACCAATTAGACGCAATTAATCATTGTCCCCTTAATCCTTCCTCATAAGGATGATTATTATAATCGCTGCTTGTTATCTGAACAGAACATTTATTTCTATAACCTTTGATCATCAACAGTTCATAGCTGTTTCAAAGAGAAGGATTACTGCCACCACCTCCACGGAGAGAAGATATGCATCCACAATTCATATGTGGGGAAGATTCTCATGCCCATCTCTTGAATAGAGAAGAGGGATGGCCTTCATTGCTGCTTCCTGAAGAATGCAAAGGATGCATAAACAGCCTTTCCTCCAGGAAGACCGATGAGCAAAAGCTTTTATTAAAAATGATTCATGTGCTCACCCTCTATTTCATGAAGATGTAAATGAAAGGTCTTTATTTTGTAAAGATGTGGAATTATCTCAGGATTGAGCATGTCCAGACTCCTTTTCCTGAGAATATCTATGTGCACCATTATTGTACAAAGAGTTGCATGCACATCCTTTACATTGTGAAGACATATGCAGTCTGCCTTTACTCAGAGGAGCTTCTCCAGTCAGCCCTTGCCTCAGGATGATTTCCAAGTCCCATCTCTACTCTCAGATGACCTCAATCGTGTGAAACAGCTCAGGACATATGTCCTATTAGATCCACTTCATAGAGGTAATTTATGATCTAAGGATGAAGAATTGTAATACTGTGCACTGCTTCAGTAAGAGATCCGTACTCAACATTTGCTCAAGGAAAAGTCCCAACTAAATGCTGAAGATTGTCTACCCAGACAAGATTTGTATCCAAGGCTCTTATCAAGAGAAGATGCTCACTTGAAAGCATTAGCCAGACATTTTTCTTGCCACCAGCTAGATGTTTCAATGTGGAAAATTGACCCAATTCTATATAGAAATCCTTCCTTCCACAGTAACAGCCTTAATCAATATCCTCCATTTGATTATCACTTTTGCGATTTTGTATCTTATAGAGACTTCACAAAATTGAGATACTTAGTTGTCTTGTAATTATATTACATTATAATTTATTATTATTTATTTATTTTTTATATTTTAATTTTATTATTATTTATTATTAAATCCTATTTCAGAAAGGGGACATCACACATACAAAGAAATATAAGGAGCAAATATGGTCCAATGTAGATTCAATACTAAGTTGAGATGGAGTCAGATTGTAGTTGTTTAATGCTATAGAGATCCTCACCCAGACTTACTTGAACATCATGTGTACTAAGTTCATTTTCTTCAAGTCTAACTCAATGCCAGCATTTCCTTATGGAGAGGTGGTGGTTATTCTGGTCAACACAAACAACCAGGAGTGACTGCACTTTAGGGAATATTTTTTACCTTGATGGGCCAAAACGCCACTTTCACAAGGAACTCACACATAAACTATATGACTTTGTTTGATTGGGGTTTAAGAAACTGCATTCTGTCAGTACAAACTCTACCCCATGCCATATTTTTTGAAGTCAAACACCTGTTTCAATGTCAATGGCTATTAAAGGAAAATCTTGTAAAACCTAAACCTACTTTGCATTTATAGCTTCGTATGAAAGGAAGGCCAAACAAAACCATCCAATTCAACAAGCATACAGAGTCACATTCATGATTTTTTATTTTCTTTCTATTCTTAATTCTCCTCCAATTTTTCCAAAATGGATCTATTCCTTAAGTAGACATTTGGAAAAATAAATTTAATTATTTTACCTTGTTCCACAGGGACGTGTCCCCCCCAAAATACCACAAGTTTCCGAAATGGGGACATCCCAGAGACGTGGGGACGCCAACCTCAATTGCCACCACGACCCCTATGTCATCCCAGAGACATTTCTCTCTACCAAGGGACATCTCTAGGACATTTCCCCTTGAAATGTGAAAGATAGGGACGCTAGGACATCCCTAAAACACCCAAGGAATGCCCAAGAGTCCCTCAACCTTGGCGGAAACAAGCATCTCATGTGGCCCTAAGTGGAAATTTAAAAAGTTGAAGCCCTAACCCTAATCGGCAACATGCCCGACCCCCACCCCCAAGGTGTAATGTCCCCATTTTAGCAGGTTCCTGTAGCTAGGCATGGTCAGTTCATCATTGCGACCCTCATGAGCTGAGATTTGGATTTGAGGGTCTCTGTGATAGTCTTGCTATTTATAGTAAGTCTATTTTGGGCGGTTGTTATTTTTGGCAGTGCAGCAAAGGTACGGGGAGTTGAGCGACATGAGCATTTAATAAAGCCTTTTTATGGAGCTTCATATTTTAAGTCATTTATTAAGTCTATCTTAATAAATAACTTTATCTTTATGTTTTAATTTGAAGGTGTGCGAGAAGCCTCTCAAGTGAGAAGTGTATTGGAGAAGCTACACTTCTTTTTTGTTTTAAAAGAGCTTTATAAGAGAAAATTGAATTCATTCTAGACTTGGTTTTATTTTTTATGGTGAATGTTGTTGAAGTGTTCTTTCAACTAGGGTTTGAGGACTGAATTCTCCCCACATTTGCACTTTGAATCACTAGATTAGTGGTGAATTGTGCTCTAAATCATGAGAAGTAATTCTAAAACCGTTGGCTGCAAATTTGGTGCTGTTGTAAACCAAATTTGATCAATTATGTGCATTTTCAGTCAAAAAACGTGATCCAAATGCTGGTGTGTTTTCTCCTTGAGGCTCATGTGGGAATTTAGGAGGCTGTAGTATTCATCAACGGCTACGTTCAATGCCAAGGAGGCCACGTCAACTTCCTAGGTGGCTACGTTCAATGCAAAGGAGGCCACGTTATCTCCTATGGCGGCTGTGTGGACTCCCATAGAGCCACGTTTTTATAATTTTGAAGTTGCGTCAATTACCTCAAAGGCTGCATCAATAATTGAGGAAGTTGCATCATCTTTTGAGTGGCAACGTCAACTTCTAGGAGGGCTGCGACTCTAATCATTTGCTGGCTGCCATAGCACATTTGCAAAGGTGCACTTTGGTTTGGAAAGAAATTTTAATAATCAAACAGCAATTAATTTGTATGTTTGTAGATTTGAGTTGTTATACTTCGAACTTTGAAACTGGAATTGTGTTTTTTTAAAGTTAGCATTTGATTGCATATCGATATATGTTGGAAACCTCAAAATTTGCAAAAACTTCTAGAAAATAAAAAAACTATAAATTCTTAGCAAGAGCCAGCAAGGCTCATTACAGTGGTATCAGTGCGGTTTCCTGCCAGCCTACAGGGAATTGGGGTTCAGCATGGCACATAGATTCAAACCCAGTATGCACCACACCCACAGAGGTCATAATTCTCCACCTGGTGATGAGGGGCTGAGTTACAGTTTGGCAGCAAAGGTGACAGGGGTGCTGGAGGTCCAGAAGGTTCAGCTGGTACAGGTTATACAAATGCTGACACTGGTTCTGATATTGACAGAGAGGCCAGAGAAACTCTCAAGACCCTTGCAGAGGGTCAACACCATGTTGCAGACGTGTTGCGGTAGTTGTCTGATACGTCGCAGTGCATTGCACTTCCTAGAGGTCATAGTAGAGACAGGGGCACTAGGAGTGATTTTGTTAGTTCACACAGGTCCAAGGCAGATGACAGGTTTAGAGCTGGTGACAGAATTGGAGCCGAGGACCGGGCCAGAGTTGATGACAGAACTAGACATACAAGTATTTATGATAGGCCGCAACGGCCTACTTTTCTAAGACCTAAGATTGACGTGGTTAGTACTGAGACTCAAGTCGCGCCATTTGTAGATGTTGTTGCTCACTACGCTGAGTGAGATGCCTTACCACACGCCATCAAGCAAAATCTAAACTTTGACAAATTCCTTACACAGAAGCATGAGCACACTAGAGGTAGACCTGCATGTGAGAGACAGAGGCCTAGACAGATAGATTTACGTGCAGCAACTAGTAAGATGACCTTGGCCCACTTAGATGACAGTGGCAAGGTTACAGCACGAGCTTGGGTTCACAAGCTCGATACTTAGCATTGTGTCCCATGACTGCGGAGGATGCCATTTGTTTTGTTGTGTTGCATTTGGATGGAGTAGCTCATGACTGGTGCTACCATGGGCTAGTGTCTTTACGACACGATCAGATCATTTACTATCAGGAGTTCATTGATAATTGATAGAGTGGTTTCATAGGAAAGCCCCTGAGACTTATTTCAGAGAGTTGGCTCAGTTGAGACAAACAGGTGGCCTTGAGGCTTTTATCAGCAAGTTTCAACGGTTATCTGTGATGGTATATGACATTTTTGAGAGGAGGAGAGTTATGTTTTTCATTGAGGGCTTGGTTGAGCCACTTAGAGGGTGGGTTAAGTCTTTGGATCCACCTACCCTGTAGGAAGCCATGAAAAAAGTAAGGAATCTTGAATCATCTACATCACAAAGCAAGTTTGCTTCAAGACCTGCTCCTTCATCCTATAATAGGGCAGCTCCTAAAAAAGATGATAGAGCTGATTTTAAGCATCCTATGGAAGCCCCTTTAGATCAAGAAACTTTAAATGACCTAAGGAGGAAAAACTATGTGTTCGTTGTAGAGGACCTTACGGTGTAAATCGCGATTGTCCTATGAAGCCTAAGGGTAAGAATAAGATGATGGAGTGTTTCTATGATGATGAGGATAATTCTGATTTATCCGGACAACCAGCTGATTATGAGCATGATACACATGAGGCTTCAAGTGATGGTGATGAAGAGGTAGATGATTCTAACTTCAAGGTTGTTTACCTTTCTAGCATGAGAAAGGAAGGTGCTTTCAGGATGCATGGACTCTTGGCAGGGCAGCGTGTCATTGCTCTCTTTGATACAGGTGCTACGCATAATTTTATTGATTTGCGTTTGGTTGCCAAGAGAGGGTTTAAGACAGAGGATTTTGAGGGACTTAGAGTACAAGTGGCTGATGGTTACATTCTTAAGTATAACGAGTTGATTTATGAGCTTCCTATGAAATTAAACAATTATTCTTTTAAGGCAGATTTTTATGTGGTTGACATGGGCAGCGCTGATATAGTACTTGGTATGAGCTGGTTGCATGCTCTTAAGGACATTTACATCATTACTAAGAGGATGGAGATAAGATTCATTACGGATGGCAGAACACACATTCTTAAGGCCATCCGGAATAGTGATCTGAAGCTGATTTCTTTCAGCCGTATAAAGCACTTGGTACGGCATGATGACATAGTTGATTGGGCAGCAAAGTGTAGGATGTTGCCTACATTGGATAGTACAGACAAGCCAGATTATCACCCTGATATTCAGAAGATTAGAATTAAACACTCTAAAGTGTTTAATGACTTACCACATGGCAGGCCACCAAAAAGAGGGATTGAGAACATTATTGAGTTAGAGGAGGGCACTAAGCCCATTATGATTACTCCTTACCGGCACCCCAAGCGACTTAAGGATGAGATTGAAAAGACCATACAGGAGCTGCTAGCTATGGGACATATTAGGCCAAGTAAGTCTCCTTTTGCTTC
Organism: Chamaecyparis obtusa; assembly: GCA_027943335.1. Taxonomy (NCBI): domain Eukaryota; kingdom Viridiplantae; phylum Streptophyta; class Pinopsida; order Cupressales; family Cupressaceae; genus Chamaecyparis; species Chamaecyparis obtusa. The sequence continues at coordinate 1,264,519 of BSBK01004172.1, forward strand.
ATCAGTTGTTTTGGTGGAGGACGGGACACTCAGGATGTGTATAGATTACCAGATACTGAATAAAAAGACTATTAAGAACCGGTATCCTATCCCTCGGATTGATGAATTGCAAGGGGCACATTACTTCTCCAAGATTGACTTGAGATCAGTGTACCATCAGATCAGAGTCAGAGAGCGAGATGTGGAGAAGACAGCATTCAGGTGTCATTGTGACCACTATGAGTTTCTAGTCATGCCCTTCGCTTGACTAATGTCCTCGCCACATTTCAGTCTACTATGAATAGGGTTTTCCATAGTCAGTTGCGGAGATTTGTTCTGGTTTTTTTTTATGACATACTTGTTTATAGTAAGACTTGGGATGATCATGTAGCACATTTGGATGCAATATTGGACATTCTTGATAGGGCTTCCTTGTATGCCAAGGAGTCCAAGTGTGCTTTAGGCATGACTGAGTTGTTGCATCTGGGACATATCATCAGTGTAGAGGGAGTTCGCATGGATTGTGATAAGGTTCGTGCTATTATGGATTGGCCTACACCGAAGAACCTGACACAGCTTCGGGGGTTCATTGGACTATGTGCTTTCTACCGTAGATTCGTGGCAAGATTCTCTCGACACACGGCTCCCCTTACTAATTTGACCCATAAGGGTGCATTTGAGTGGACGGCTCAGGCACAGGAGTGCTTTGGGAAGTTCAAGGAGATTATGACATCATGCCCAGTTTTGGCATTGCCAGATTTCGCGAGGCCATTTGAGTTGCACTGTGATGCCTCAGGTGAGGGCATTGGTGTAGTTCTTTCCTAGGATTGTCATCTCATAGTTTTTGAGAGCAGGAAGCTCAGAGGTCCTGGGAGATTATTCAATGTATATGACAAGGAGATGTTGGCCATTAGGCATGCTTTGGCCAAATTCAGGCAGTACTTAGTTGGCAGTAAATTTTGCATTAAAACAGATCACAATAGCCTGAAGCATTTCCTTGGTCAGCGAGATCTGAATGAGAGACAACAAAAGTGGGTCAATAAGCTACAGTCATATGATTTTGATATCTCTTACATCAAAGGTACTCAGAATGTAGTGGCTAATGCCCTTTCACGGAGACCCCACTTGTGTGTGATTTTTGAGATAGCAGAGGATTTGAGACACTTGAGCATCGCAGAGTATGCTCGAGATCAATGGGCAGCTGGCATTGTTGATGGTAGCATACAGGACAGCAACTATACCCTTGCAAATGAGTTAATCATTTACAGGGGAAGGATTTATCTAGTCCCAAGATCAGATGTCAGACAAATCATCCTTCGGGCCTTTCATGATTTGTCATTAGCTGGACAATCCCAGGTTCTTCAAAACCTATAGACAAATTCGGGAGAGATTCACTAGGAAGGGCATGAAGTCAGATGTGCAGCAGTATGTTCAAGAGTGCTCTGTTTGTCAGCAAAACAAACAGGAGCATACCTATCCTGCAGGGTTGTTGCAGCCACTTCCCATTCCTAAGCGAAAGTGGGAATGTTTGTCTATGGATTTCATTGTGGGCTTGCCGAAAGCCCAAGGTAGAGATTGCATTTTTGTGGTGGTGGATCGACTCACCAAATATGCTCACTTCTTTCCGATCACCACCACTTTTTCAGCTATTAAGCTAGCCGAGTTGCTCTTCCGGGAGGTGTTTAGACTGCATGGTTTACCCTGGACTATTGTGAGCGACCATGATAGCCATTTCATGAGTCATTTCTGGCAGGAGCTTTTCAGGTTATGTGGGACAGAGTTGACTCCGAGTACCAGTTACCACCCACAGACTGATGGTCAAACTGAGATTGTGAATAAGTGGGTGGAAGGCTATCTGCGGAATTATGTTTCATCTCAACAACGGGCTTGGGTGAATTGGATACATTTATGTGAGTATTGTTATAATTCCACTCGCCACATGACTATTCAGATGTCTCCATTCTGGGCTCTGTACAAGTATGATCCCCCTACTTTCATGGATTTGTTGTGCAGCGACAATCGGGTACCCAATGCAGGTGATCTGTTACAGGATAGTCAAGACATTATGAGGAAACTAAGGGGTAACATTCAAAGAGCTTAGAATCAGCAGAAGCAGTATGATGATCAGAGGAGGACTGCTCATTCCTTTCAGGTGGGTGATATGGTTTATTTGATGTTACAGCCTTATCAGCAATCTTCCATCAGGAAGAGTGGAGCTGAGAAGCTCAAGCCCCACTACTATGGTCCCTTCCGGGTAGTGAGATGCATGGGTGAGGTTGCTTATGAGTTAGAATTGCCACCGGATAGCAGAGTTCATAATGTATTCCATGTATCATGCCTCAAGAAGGAGTTGGGCCGTCATGTTGTCCCATCTTCCACCTTGCCCCCTTTGGATGATGAGGGGAGATTGGAGTTGATCCCTGAGGCTATTCTAGATACTAGGGAGAGGCATTTGCGTCGGCGGATCATCAGAGAGTTTCTAGTGAAGTGGCAGGGACTTCCAGATGAGGATGCCCGTTGGGAGCCTGAGGATATACTTCAGCACCCCAAATTGCGATTGCTTGAGGACAAGCAATCTTGGGGAGGGAGGATTGTAATGTCCCCATTTGAGCAGGTTCCTATAGCTGGGCATGGTCAATTCATCATTGCGACCCTCATGAGATGACAATTGGATTTGACGGTCTCTGTGATAGTCTTGCTATTTATAGTGAGTCTATTTTGGGTGGTTTCTATTTTTGGCAGTGCAGTGGAGGCACAAGGAGTTGAGCGACAGGAGCATTTAATAAAGCCTTTTTATGGAGCTTCATATTTTAAGTTGTTTATTAAGTCTATCTTAATAAATAACTTTATCTTTATGTTTTAATTTGAAGGTGTGTGCGAGAAGCCTCTTAAGTGAGAAGTGTATTGGAGAAGCGACACTTTCTTTTTATTTTTTGTATGGGAGAAAATCGAATTCATTCTAGAATTGGCTTTATTTTTTATGGTGAATGTTGTTGAAGTGTTCTTTCAACTAAGGTTTGAGGACTGATTCCTCCCCATATTTGCACTTTGAATCACTAGATTGGTGGTGAATTATGCTATGAATCCTGAGAAGTAATTCTGAAACTGTTGGCTGCAAATTTGGTGCTGATGTAAACCAAATTTGATCAATTATGTGCATTTTCAATCAAAAAACGTGATCCAAATGCTGGTGCGTTTTCTCCTTGAGGCTCACGTGGGAATTTAGGAGGCTGCAGTATTCATTAGTGGCTGCATTCAATGCCAAGGAGGCCACGTTAACTTCCTAGGTGGCTGCGTTCAATGCAAAGAAGGCCACGTTATCTCCTATGGTGGCTGCGTGGACTCCGATAGAGCCACGTTTTTATAATTTTGAGGCTGCGTCAATGACCTCAAAGGCTGTGGCTTGAGGAAGTTGCATCATCTTTTGAGTGGCAACGTCAACTTCCAGGAGGGCTGTGACTCTAGTCATTTGCTGGCTGCCATAGCACATTTGCAAAGGTGCACTTTGGTTTGGAATGAAATTTTAATAATCAAACAGCAATTAATTTGTGTGTTTGTAGATTTAAATTGTTATAATTCGAACTTTGAAACTAGAATTGTGTTTTTTTAAAGTTAGCATTTGATTGCATATTGATATATGTTGGAAACCTCAAAATTTGCAAAAACTTCTAAAAAACAAAAAAACTATAAATTCTTAGCAAGAGCCAGCAAGGCTCATTACACAAGGCCTACCAAAATCTTATAAATAGACATATTATCTCATTCCAAATCACACGATTCACAAGTGAAGCACAGTGCTTCAATTGGAAGGAAAGGGAGCAAGCTAAGAAGCCTAAGAGGGAGGATGTGGTATTGGTATTGTTGTAGATGAGCTTGAGCGTGTGGAGTCCAACAGTTCGAGTGATGAGGAGTTTGGCGAGGAGCTTGGGGATGATTAGAGGCATCAAACCATTAGCCATTGACTCATGAGCCATTAGTATTAATATTTAGCATTTACTATTTTGATTTTGAAGTTTGAACATTGTTGATTGTACTCATGAATCATCATTACATGAAATTTTGAAACTTCTCATTCTGATATCGATATTTTGATTTCCATTATTCATTTTCTAAGTTAGAACTTAAAAATAAAATTAAAACTAGTTAAATGTTAATAATTTAGTGTTCGATGCAATCATTGCAATATGTTTATATTTATTTATTATACATCTTTTTATAACTAATTTTTCAAGTACATATGTATTTTCACTGCTCCCGCACCATCCCCAAACTTAGGCTCCCTATCAAGAAACTCTGGAACTATGTTGTTTTACAATGTAGATGGAATCACCATCTCTTTGTGGCAGGAAAATGAATGTTGGTATTTGATTATGCACAGTTTTCCTAGTTTGGACAGGACAGAATCTAAGGATAGAAATCTCTTTTTGATTATTTGTAAGATTTCCTCAATCCCTAGATTATGTGAATTTTAACGAAATCCCTCTTATTCTTTAATTCTGCACAAGTCCTTGTTATTTTGACAAACTGCCTTGGCAAAACTTTGGGAAGTAATTCAGAAGATAGACGTCTGACATGTACATATTTTCAAAACTCGCAACAAACCAATGCAACATTTATTTCAAACAAAGAGTGCTATAATGTGCCCATCACTTATATGCTTCTCAGCTAGCTTAGACAGTTCAAAAAGAAATTAAGGGAATGTGACAATATATAATGACAGGAAAAAGAAGAGAGCAAAATCTAAACTTGTTGAGTAAAATGATCATTATTAGTGCCTTGCTTTCTCCCTCACATTTGAGTTTAAGATCATTATAGGCGCCTTACTTTCTCCTGTACATTTGAGTTTTTAACATCTCAATTTTCAACGTTGTGACTAAAAAAAGAGTCAATCGAATTCTTTTTTAAAGTGAAGGATAGTTGTCAACTGCATTCAAAAATAAAAAGAGAGACAACAACCTTAGTACATGCCCAATGACAGATGTCACTTTATACCGAACCCGTATGCTCCTAAACATTCCATCAAATTCGTGCACATCAGTGTTTGATCGCCGTGTCGACATCTGTTTGATTCAACAGCCATGTCAATAACAAAAATAACAAATAATCAAGTGGACCATACAAGCAATGCTTGAAGAAAATTCAATGTGATTTAGAATATTTGTCAAAGGTGCAACTGATGCCCATTAACTTAGAAATCAATAACCATTGAAACTAGAGACTGACAAAAATTTATACAACATAGCCTTACAATCATCAACAAATAACATGTAGTTTTGACAACAGAAAACAAAAATATTCTTGAATATTTTATAGTTGTCACTTGATGACTATCTTCCTCATAGTATTTATTTTGATAACATGCTAAAGAATGGACAACTCTACTGGTTTGACTTTCATTTGATGACGTTCCAAAGGCATTTATTCTTCTTGATCATGAAAAGACTAAGCTTAAAACCATGAAAATAGACCCATGTTTACATTGATAGCTAATCATTTCTTTAAAAGATGGAAATAGGATATATGGTTCAGTAAAGTCCAATTTGTCAAAGAACAACTCTATAAGAATGTACAAAAATGATTTGAATGGTCCCATTGCATTTGTGACTGGGTCAAATGTAACAATGCAATAAGAATAGTTTTCACCTTTTACAATAATATAGCAAACAAAACAAAAAGTTTTAGCAATGTGTAAGAATGGAACATTTCCAATCCATTTTATAATAGATAAGAAAATGCAAACAAAAAGAAAACACATGATGTGTGTGTTTCTTTGGGACAAAAAACAACTTATAAACAAAGCTTGCCAAAGACTCCTTGCTTACAAATAATAAACTAGGAGTGCTGGCTAACCAACATCCATATAAATTGCTCAGTTGCATTTTTTGAGCTATCTTAGATATTTTTAAGAGATGGGAATACAAAGGGACAAGTTAAGGAGCAACTTCAGAGTTATGTGAATTGCGTAGTATAAGGACTAGGATGGTAAAAATGACATTGTGTCAGATTGTATTCTTATATTGATATCAAAATTTGTGATGAAACCAGTGTGAAAGTGCTAAGTAGCATGCAATTTCTTTTTTGTGTGCAATACACCAATAATCAAATAATTCATTTTCAAAAATCACCAGGCAACGTGTATGATAGCAATGCTGTATAAGGCAGAGGTATATGTTTTGTATAAATATTAAGTATAATTCAAATCCTTCAAAATAATTTAAAATATTAATTTTCTATATGATGATGATGACAACCCTTAACACCCCTTACACCAAATTGGTCTAGATGACCTTTCCATACATCATTCGGTAACATTAATTTAATATGCTTTTGACTTCGTTGTGCAATGTATTATTCAAGTTGCTCTTGCGGTCATTGCCATTTGCCACCTATACATGTCCCATAACAATTCATATGTGGTGTTGTTCTATATATCAGATAAATTCATATTATCATGTGTGTATATATATATATCAATTAGAGAAATTCATATATATTTTCGATCAGATTTAAGAGGAATATATATATATCAATATATATATATATATATATATATATATATATATATATATATATATATACGATTTTCCTTATGATTGAATCAATTCGATAAACATGAGTATTGAATGGTAATTGATATTGAATCAGTATCAACCCAATTAGTATTGGTAATGGATCGGTATCAAATCCGATAACTATTGATAATGAATCGGTATTGACCCGATTAGTATTGGTAATGAATCGGTATCAACCCGATAAGTATTGAAGCGGTGTTATGTTTCAAATATTGGAGTTGATGAATAAACAACCCACAGCTCCCAAGAACACCTGCACGCAAACACCTGTCACAGAAAGAGAGAGAAGCAAACAGCTATGGAGACCTGAACGTATGGATCCACAAATAATGAATTGTCAGAAAAAGTTACAAAACAAGAGGAGATCAATCTTTATAAAAGGAGATCTGAAACCCTAAAAAGGAAAACCCTAGGTTGCATAATAATAATTAATAAAGCAATTAATTATTATATGCCTAAAGTTTAGCTTAAGTCGAAAGAGGTAATAAGTGACCTAATAATAAAATCAATATGATTCAATTAATAAGCAAACACTTTATTACTCTAACATCAAATACAATGTATTATCAAAGGACGAGACTATGAGTCACGCCTATAATAGGCGTGACTCCTCACGGAATCATGTCTATCATAGACATGGCCATTCACTCCCAGCATGTATTAATATTGATCGGGCTGTTCTGTACTAGCACCGAAATCAATAAGTGCGAAGTACAATGAACAGCAATACAGTTTTGCATATATTCCTTCATTGCAAGCTAAGCATAGTCGAAATACAAGTTTATTGCATTTACATACATTCAGTTTTATACTCCTGCAAATAAACATCAGCACTGTTAGAATCATTATATATATATATATAATCAGCATTGCATATAAAAGAAAATTGAAATTTGAATAATAAGTTTGCCTTGAATTAACATGGTATCAGAGCTCTGGTAAAGGAAGATCCTAGAAGCTCTCAAACTTGAGAAATTCAATATCAATTATAATATATCACATTTCTATGGCAAGCGCTATCAGATTTGAGGATAGACTTGAAGGAGGAAACAATTTCTCATCATAGGAATTCCGAATTAGAATGATTCTAAAAGAAAATAAAGTCAAGTCATTCATAAAGAAGGAGAAAGAAGAGCCAGAGAATGATCCCGAAAAATCCATTTGGATTGAAGGAATGAAGATCATAGTTGATGGTGTTAGAGACCATATAGTGCCAATCCTGACAAAATATGAGACTGCCTATCATATGTTTAAATCACTCGAAAGCACGTATGAGATAAACAATGCTAGAAGAACCCTAGCCCTAAAGAGGGAAATTAATCATATAAGTATGAATAAAGGAGAATCCATTAATGCATACTTTATGAGAATATCTGCTCTAAGGGATGAATTGTCAACACATGGATATGTAATTCATAGCAAAGAACTGACTCTCATTGCACTAGATGGCCTACCAAACACTTGGGAGACTTTTGTTCAAGGCATTAGTACAAGGTCTAAATATCCTAATATCAATCGACTAAGGTCTGATTGTCTTCAAGAAGAGTCAAGACAAAACAAGAAAGGGATCAAACAAAAGAACATAGATGAAGATCTACATGTGTTAAATGTAAATTCTCACAAGAAAAGAAAGAAGAAACACTTTAAGAAGAGGAAGGACAATCATGAAAAGGGTTCATCTAAGAAAGATGTTTCTCACATTCAATGTTTCAGATGTGATCAATATGGGCATTTTGCGGCTAGATGCCCAGATAGAATTAAACAACAAGCTACATTTGCCAAAGTGAAAAGAAATAAAAGCGAGCGTGATTCAGAGAAATATGCATTCTACTCTGCTCTCTCTAATCAAGTATCCAACAAATCTAATACCTGGATCATAGACAGTAGGTCATCAAGACACATCACAGGATACAAAGAACTATTGGACTCTATGATAGAAGAAATTGATGAAGAGATAACCATTGGAGATGACTCTGCACATCCAGTAAACGGTGTTGGGACCTGCACCATTAAGTTGAAGTCAGGCATGTCTATCCAACTCACCGGAGTTCTTTTCGTTCTAGGCATCAAGAGAAACCTAGTCTCCATATCTGCACTTGAGGATAATGGGTATACAGTAACCTTCATGGATAGCAAGGTGTTGGCATGGCCAAAGAATTCTTCTATCAAGAAAGCTATAACCCTAAGGCACAGAAATGGCTACTTGTATGAGGTATGTATTGAACCTAATCTTGCCCTAATTCATGAAATTGCAGACTCTAATAAGATATGGCATAGAAGATTAGGACAAATAAACTTTCTTGTATCTTCCATGGAAAAATTAGTCACTAGCTTACCTAAGTTAAAACAATATCATTCCAGTACATGTAAGGGATGTGCCCTAGGCAAAAAAACTAAGCGTTCTTTTCAAAGTAGTTCTAGTAAAACGAGAAATGTTTTAGAACTAGTTCACTCTGACCTATGTGGACCCATGTTTGTACCTTCTGTGGGAGGGTTTCTATATTATGTAATATTTGTTGATGACTTCTCTAGAAAAAATCTGGATCTACTTCCTCAGATGTAAAGAATCAAAAGAGATCCTCAACAAATTTAAGGAATTCAAATCCTTTTCTGAAAACTCCTCTGGAAAGAAAATAAAAACCCTAAGAACTGATAATGGGACGGAATATACCTGACATTTTTAGAGAATTTTGCAAAGAAGCAGGGATTAAGAGGGAGTTCACTATTCCTTACAACCCTCAACAAAATGGAGTTGCCAAAAGGAAAAATAGAACTACTGTAGAAGCAGCTAAAGCTATGCTCCTTGATCAAAATTTAGAAACCTATCTTTGGGCAGAAGCCTCCAACATTGTTGTATACATACAAAATAGATGTCCTCGCTCTCATATTGAAGACAAAACTCCTGAAGAAGTTTTCACAGGTATAAAACCAGATATCACTCACTTAAGGATATTTGGATGCCCTATCTATTTTCATGTATCTAAAGAGAAAAGAAAAAAACTAGAACCTTCTAGAAGAAAAGGAGTCTTTGTTGGGTATAGTGAAACTTCTAAAGTCTATCGAGTATTTATACCTAGACAAAGAAATATTGAACTTAGTAGAGATGTAATATTTGAGGAAGACTTAGCTTTTAAAAGAGCTAGAAATTCCTTTGAGTCTAAAAGTAACACTCCACCTTCAAACCTAGAAGAGGATCTTGCTCCTGAGTTTCAAAGGGAGTATCCTGAAGAGGATGAAGATGAAGTACAAAACTTACCTCAAGAGAATCGTAAGAAAAGACCACTTTGGACCACCAAAACAATAGAAAAATCAAAGAACTTTGCAGCTCCTTCAGGGACCTTTAGAGAAAGTAAAAGACCCCGAAGATTTTCCCGCTATGTGGCTTTAATGAATGATCTCTCCAAGTATGAACCTTCTAATGCATCAGAAGCCCTCAACCACCAAGAATGGAAGGATGCCATGACAGAAGAATACCAGTCCATTTTAAAAATGATGTTTGGGAAATTGTTCCAAGGCCAAAGGAAAAATCTATTGTTTCATCCAAGTGGCTATTCAAAATCAAGTATGTTGCAGATGGCAGTATAGAGAAAAATAAAGCCAGATTTGTTGCCAGAGGTTTCTTGCAGAAAAAAGGAATTGATTATGAGGAAACATTTGCACCTGTTGCAAGATATACCTCAGTCAAAGCAGTTCTAGCCATCACAGCAGCCAAAGGATGGAAAGTTCATCAGATGGATGCAAAGATTGCATTCCTAAATGGAAAAATAGAGGAAGAAGTCTACCTAGAGCAACCAGAAGGATTTGAGATTCACACTGCAGAATCTCATGTGTGCAGATTAAAGAAAGCCCTCTATGGACTTAAACAAGCCCCCAAGGCATGGTATGAGAGAATCGATAGATATCTCATGGAATTGGGATTTTCTAAGAATGATGCAAATCCAAATCTTTACTTAAAGGAAAGTAAAGGTGATATGTTAATATTACTCTTGTATGTTGATGATCTCTTAATTATAGGTGAAGATCATCTTATTGATCAATGTAAAAAGGACCTTGCTAAAGAGTTTGAAATGAAGGATTTAGGCTTCTACATTACTTCCTTGGATTGGAAGTCTGGCAAAATTCAGACAGCATTGTGCTAAATCAAGGAAAGTACACCTTGGACATATTGAAGAGATTTGGTATAATGAATTGCAGACCCATGTCTTCCCCCATGGAAACAAACCTTCATAAACTAAAGGAGGCAGCATCAAATTCTCCATTTGCAAATCCTACCCTCTACAGGCAGATAATTGGATTTTTGATGTACCTGGTTAATACCAGACTGGATATCTGTTATGCAGTAAATCCTTTGAGTCAATTTATGTGTGAGCCTAAGGAGATACATCTTATGGATGTGAAGCATATTATGAGGTACCTTCAAGGTACTCTAAATTATGGACTCAAATATGAGAAAGTCGACTTGAATCTACATGGATTCACAGATTCTGATTGGGTCGGAAGTGTAACTGATAGAAAAAGCACCTCAGGTTGTTGCTTTAGACTGGGATCCGCAATGATATCTTGGATGTGCAGGAAAATATCTTTAGTGGCTCAGAGTTCTACAAAGGCCAAATACATTGCAGCCTCTATGGCAGCAAGAGAAGTAGTATGGCTCAGGAAACTGCTTGTGGCATTATTCGGTGAGCCCCTGAAACCTACAGTTATCCATTGTGATAATCAAAGTTGCATAAAACTTTATGTGAATCCGATATTTCACGATAGATCCAAACATATAAAGATTCCTTATCATTATGTGAGAGACATGGTGGATAAGAATGTGATTCAGTTGGAATATATCAATACAGGAGATCAGACAGCAAATATACTCACCAAGCCACTTGCTAGAATAAAAGTTGAACACCTCCGGAAAGGTCTTGGTATGATTGAATTGTAATTTGCATTGTAATCTTTAGTGATATATATAATAAGATGTTTAATGTGTAAACTTCTTTTGTCATATGTGTTGGTATATGACTTTATGGGCTCTACCCCCTGTGTTCATCTCTAAAAGGTGACGATCATTTGGAAATGAACACTTGTATTCAAATCTTATAAGATGACGATCTTGTAATATTGATATCATGCTGACTTCATATCATCCATGGATGTGCTATGATCTGTTACGGTGGACATTATGCGACGTAATGTTAGTGCACACACCATAGCTAGGATGTATAAGGAGAATATAATATTCTCAAACATATCATCCTTTAAGTGTCATGAGTTATGTGATACTTATCATCACGTGTTATGTGATGTTTGTCTTCACGAGATATGTGAGACTTATTATCATGAGTTATGTGATATACTTAGTGCCATGAGCTATGTGATATACTTAGTGCCACGAGCTATGTGACACCCCACAAGTCATGAGATTCTTATCATCACGTGTTATGTGATGTTTGTCTTCACGAGATATGTGAGACTTCTTATCACGAGAAATGTGATATATATGATTTTATCTTCCCAAGCTAAGAGGGGGTGTTGTTACATATAGCCACGATCAGATAAATTCATATTATAATATATATATATATATATATATATATATATATATATCAATTAGAGAAATTCATATATATTTTCGATCAGATTAAAGAGGAATATATATATATATATATATCAATATATATATATATAATGATAATTATTATTATCATTATATATATATATATAAGATTTTCCTTATGATCGAATCAATTCAATAAACACGAGTATTGAATCGGTATCAACCCGATTAGTATTCGTAATGGATCGGTATCAAATCCGATAACTATTGATAATGAATCGGTATCAGCCCGATTAATATTGGTAATGAATCGGTATCAACCCGATAAGTATTGAAGCGGTGTTATGTTTCAAATACAATGTATTATCAAAGGACGTGACTATGAGTCACACCTATGATAGGTGTGACTCCTCAAGGAGTCACGTCTATCATAGACATGGCCATTCACTCCCAGCATGTATTAATATTGATTAGACTGTTCAGTACTAGCACCGAAATCAATAAGTGCGAAGTACAGTGAACAGCAATACAGTTTTGCATATATTCCTTCATTGCAAGTTAAGCATAGTCAAAATACAAGGTTATTGCATTTACATATATTCAGTTTTATACTCCTGCAAATAAACATCAGCACTGTTAGAATCATTATATATATATATATATATATAATCAGCATTGCATATAAAATAAAATTGAAATTTGAATAATAAGTTTGCCTTGAATTAACATGTGGAAATGTCATCCTTGTGATATATCTTGATATTCTTTCTTATCTTTCTACTTATGATATTAAAATTCAAATAGGTTTCAGATCTCATTCATTTTTCGCTCTTTTCATTAGTAAGTATAGTCTTATTGACAACTGATGGCATAAGGACTCAGACAATTATGCAGTTATTGCATGAGTTTCTTAAAATTGTAGTACAATCATTTCTTTAATAGTTCTGAAGCTTACCTGTATAATAGGTCATATGATTCAAGGTGTTAATAAAGTTTATAATGGTTGTATTCAAAATAAAAGAATCAAATTGAACTTCAATATCAAATCCATCTTCCTTCTGGTCATGTTAAAGTTTACTATTTAGTATTTAAGCCACCTTCATTTGATGTTATATAATATATTTGCATTTTAACAACATTCATTGTTAATTAATTAGGGTTGATATATGTGTATTGTTAAAATCATATGGTCAAATGAAAACATTATCAGTGGAAGAGGCAAAGTTGTATTTTCAACCATGTCTTTGGCATTTCTATCAATACAGTTATGAAAGCGGTCCATTTTTCCAGCCTTTGCAAAGTCACAATTTCCATTGCGATCTACAGAGCATTGATGGTTGCAAGCTTTGTGCAGCCCTTTGCTGTCCATGGTTCTCTGCAATGCACGACTCTGCTGCAAGTGACTTTCTGCTCGGCATGACTCTGCTGCATTTGGCTTTCTGATTGCTGCTCATGGAGTATACATTTACACAGGAATATAACATTCCCTGCATTTTCAAAGGCATTGTCACCACAAAACAAATGTTCCAGCAGTGGCCAAGGAATTTCTGGGATCCACATTCTAGGCCACAAACTGTGAGGACTGTTATCACTGTTTCACAAACAGCGACAGGAAAAGGACTAGTTTACAAAGAAAGCTCATACAAAGATTTGATAAGGAGCCTAAGATGTAGTTTTAGAGAGCTTGCACAATTAAGACAACACAGTACTATTGATGCATACATAACAAAGTTTCAAAGGCTCTCTGTCATTATTCCGAACTTCATAGAGAAAAGACTCACAGTCCTGTTCAGTGAAGGGCTTATGGAGTCGATTAGAGGATAGATAAAATCCTATGACCCATCTACTTTCCAAGAAACAATAAGGAAGGCAAGGAGTATGGAGCTTGCTACTCCAAAAAGTAAATTTCCATCCATGGCCTTTCATCATGAGAAGAAAAAGAAGCACAATAACAAGCAGTCAAATCAATCTAAGGATCTCTCTTCAAAAAAGAAGGATAAAGAACTACAAAAAGAGTTAAGGATAAAGAATTTTTGTTTTACATGCAAGGAACCATAGGCCCCACGTTATTAATTGTTTTGAGGAAGCTAAAAATAAACAATTGGAGGGCATTTAGTTGATAATTCTGAATCAGAAAATCCAGACCAACAAGCTGATAAGGAGAAAAGTGAAGAAGAAGAATCGTCAGAAGAGACTGCGGAAGAAAAGGAAAGTGAAGGTACCCTTGCTAGGCTCTCAAGTCTACAAAAGAATGATTCTATCAGGGTTCATGATGCTGAAAGGGCAACAAATTGTTGCTCTTATTTATACAAGTGCTACACACAACTTCATTGATGAATAAGGTGTAGCATGCAGATCTCTTAAGACTGAAAAAATTGGAGGATTTAGAGTCATGGCTGCTAATGGATTCACTGTCTTGTTCAAGGAGGATTCCCTGGTTCAATCTACTGCTGGGCAACTACAAAGGCAATTACAATTTCTATGTGCTGAATATTGGCGATACTAATGCTGTTCTTGGCGTGCAATGGCTTTGTTCTTTAGGTGAGATCACCTTGAATTCAAAATCCATGGAGCTAAAATTACAAGATGATGAAAGAAAGATTGGGTTAAGAGGGATGTCCAAAAGAGGATCTTGTGATGTCACATGCCAAAGAATGCAGAGGATATACTGTCATGGGCAAGGAACAGAATCAAAGAAAGACAAAGATTTGTATGAACAAGAGGATGTAAATGTTTTCCAAACTTTTGACCGTCCCCTTTCTGACATGGATGAAGAGTTAGTATTTCATAATCTGCATTTTGTGATAGGGAAGAACAATTTTTCCATGATGTTTCGCTTCCTCTAATGAATCATAAATGAATTGATTCATCAAGGCATGATGGTAGATTTTGTGGAATTGCCACAAGGTGAGGAGTACGATCATTATAAATATTGAATCAGAATAGTTTGTATTGAATACAATTTACAAAGAGCACGAAGCTCATATATACAATATCGAAGATACACCAAAATAGCAACTATCTAAAGAATCGCAGAGAGCATTAAGGAAACAGTATAATATTAGAAATATTCTAATACCCTCCCATAATGCTCAATCTATCAGTAACACCAATAGCCTCCCTGAATTTGACAAATTTATCAGAACCGAGAGACTTGGTGAAGATATCAGCAGACTGCTCTAAAGTAGAAACATACAGCAACTGAATAGATTTGTCTTCAACCAGCTGACGAATGTAATGACAATGTGTTTCGACATGCTTGGTTCGTTCATGGAAGACCGGATTCTTTGCCAGTTTGAGCACTCCCTGATTATCACAAAATATAGGAGTCGGTCCTGACTGAGGAACATGCATATCTGCAAGCATCCGCCAAAGCCAAACTGCCTCACAAGCTGCCTTAACTGCTCCCTGATACTCTGCTTCAATTGAAGACAGAGCCACCGCTTGTTGCTTCTTACTAGTCCACGTGACAACACCAGATCCTAAATTAAACACATATCCAGCGGTAGACTTACAATCATCAACAGAGCCGGCCCAATCTAAATCTGTGTAGCCACATAGTGTAGGATCGGGGCTCCGAGTGTACAGGAGGCCATAATCAGAAGTACCGCTTACATAGCGCAGGACACGCTTTGCAGCTGTCCAATGATCAGCCTTGGGAGCTGTCATAAACCGGGATATGTAGCTTACTGCAAAACTAATGTCAGGTCTGGTGATAGTAAGATAAATGAGACCGCCAACTAGTTGTCTAAACAAAGATTCATCCACAACAGGTGAAGTGGATTGAGCTGACAATTTAAGCTTGGGTTCCATAGGAGTGGGAACAAATTTACAATCCTGCATTCTGAACTTGTCCACAAGATTTATGGCATACTTGGACTGAGAAATAAAGATACTATGCTCAGTCTGCCAAAACTCAATTCCGAGGCAATAGTGCAAGAGTCCCAAATCTGTCATATCAAAGGTATGACATAAAGCCTATTTGATTTCAGTGATCAAATGTTCTGAACTGCCAGTAATGATCAGATCATCCACATAGACAACTATAAACAATATAGTGGCCCCTACATGTTTAATATACAAATTTGAATCTGATGGACTCCGTTGAAAACCCTGATCTGTTAAATATCTATCAATCTTCATGTACCAGGCCCGAGGGGCTTGTTTTAGACCATAGAGAGCTTTGACAAGTTTACAGACTTTGTGTTCCTGACCAGCAATCTTATACCCAGCGGGTTGTGTCATGTATACCTCTTCCTGCAAATCACCATTCAGAAAGGCACTCTTAACGTCCATCTAATGGACTTTCCAACCAAACTGCGCTGATAAGGCAAGAACAAGTCGTACAGTACTCATTTTGGTTGTAGAAGCAAAGGTCTCCTCATAGTCAATGCCTTCTTTCTGTGAGAACCCATGAGCAACAAGACGAGCTTTATACTTGTCTAAGGTTCCATCAGCTTTGTATTTCACCTTGTACACCCATTTGCAACTAATGGGCTTCTTCCCTGAAGGAAGATCAGAAAGGACCCCAAGTGTGATTTTTCTGAAGACTTTGGAACTCTACTTCCATAGCCTATTCCCACTCAGAAATACCATTAGCCTTAGAATAGGTCTGAGGCTCATAAACACTATGAATGTTAGCCATAAGAGCAAAATTAACTGTAGGTTGTTGTTTGCTCTTATTTCTAGAAACTCTACCTTCAATGAGCTCATCATCCCTGAGATCACTAATAGTTTTAACCCACCATTTGGGCCGGGTCTATGGAGGAGCTGGAGGAGGTTTAGGAGCAACAGCAGAGGCAGGAAGTGGATCATGTTCGTAGGCCTCAACAGGATCAGCATCAAGTGCCTCAGGAAGAACACTATCTGTATCATCCCTCCCATCAAGGGGTGCTAAAGGAAGAGGAACACTGGAAGACTGTTCCTCAGAACACTGCTTAGAAGAAGACAGAAAAGGTCCTCGAGTTTCATCGAAAACAACATCCCGACTAAAGATAAGATGATCAGTATCGATATCTATCAATCTGTAGGCCTTATGATTGTCACTGTACCCTGTCATCATGAGTCTTTGACTCTTGGAATCTAATTTGGAGCATTTAGCATCAGGAATCCAAACATATGCAAGACCCAAAAATCTTCAGATGGTTGATCTTGGGCTTACGACCAGACCACAACTCTTCTGGGGTTTTGTGCTTGACAGCCTGAGTAGGGGAGCGATTAAGAAGGTAAACAGCAGTAAACACTGCTTCTGCCCAATACTTATTAGGAACACTCGTGTTGTAACATAGAACGAGCCATCTCAACAATCGTACGATTGCAACGCTCAACAACACTGTTTTGCTGAGGAGTGTAGGGTGTGGTGAACTGGTGTTTGATGCCATGTTCAACACAAAAATCGGAAAATGCAGTAGAACAAAATTCCCCTCCATTGTCTGTTCTAAGAGAAATGATACTCCAGCCAGACTCGTTTTCAACCAAAGACTTAAAGTTCTGAAATGTACTAAAAACATCTGATTTTTGTTTAAGAAAGTACACCCACATCTTTCTACTAAAATCATCAACAATAAGCCAAAAATATTTGCAACCAGTAACTGAAGATGTATTCATAGGACCACAAAAATCAGCATGAAGTAATTGAAGTACCTGAGATGCACGCCAAAAATCTCCATCTTCGAATGGAGTCCGATGTTGTTTGCCAGCTTGACAGGCGTCACATACTCCAAGATGTTGTGTCTGGATCGGAGGTAGGCCAGAAACAAGTTCCTCCCGGAACAGCTGAGAGAGATACTGGATGTTGAGATGTCCATATCTCTGATGCCACAAAGTACTTAGAGATAAATCACGAGCTGCCATAGCTATTTCAGGAGAATCGCCTGTGTTAGTAAGCCGATATAGGCCATGATCCTCTAGACCAGTAGCAATAGTACGATGAGTCTCTCGATCAATAATGGAGCATTTGTGGGTACTGAACACCACATCCAACTGAGGAGAATTTTTCATGATCTGACTTACGGAGAGTAGATTGAGAGCCATACCAGGAACGTAGCATACATTAAGAAAGATGAGCTGACATCCACCAGACTGTATCTGAACATTTCCCTTGCCAATAATTTTGAATTCTTCTCCTCCACCAAACACAACTGAATCAGTGTAGGGATAGAAGTCGGTAAACCAGTCACGTCGATGAGAAAAGTGACGTGAAGCACCAGAGTCGATATACCAAGCAGACGACCGGGCTAAATCAGAAGGCCTTTTAGCCATAAAAGCATAGAAAGCAGACTCCTTTTTCTCAGAATGTTCAACAACATTTGCCTGTTGATTTGACCCTCCCAGCTTCTTTTGTTCGAAAGCAAGTCGCTGACGGCAATCTTTCTTCATGTGGCCGTACTTATGACAGTAATGACACTGAACACTTTTCTGTTGAGAGTTGCCGAAGGATTGATGTGGACTGCCATGTTGTGATGACTGAGAAGGCTAAAATTTAGCTGCAAAGGCTTGTTCTGACGAGGATGAGGAAGCACGGCTACCAAACTGCTGCTTCCAGCGATCCTGCTGTAGAAGTTTGGTGCACAACTCTGGAAATTTCAGATCAACATTAGTTGAGGTAATGTTGAGAGTCTCTATGAAATGTTCATAAGAAGTTGGTAGACTTTTCAGGGTAATAACTACCATATCTTCTTCCTCCATCGTCCAACCGATCGCTTCAAGCTGATCACGAATGTCCTTAATCTTCATGAGATGTTCCTGTAAGGACATACGTTCATCCATCAAAATGAAAAACAACTGATTTTTCAGAAAGAACACTCGACTCTTGTCAGATGTTTCATGCAGTTCCTTCAAATATTTCCAAATGTCTGCAGCCGACTTGCCAGAGGGAATCTGAGGTAACTGATCATCTGTGACAGATAGCTTGAGAAGCATAACAGCTTCACAATTTCGATCATCAAACTTATCCTGATCTGTTTGAACGGAGGTCCCACCGAGCATGCTAGCGGAGGCAGGACGAGATTTTGTGCCTAGAACAAGCGCATCCAAATGACGATACTCGAAGATGGTTAACATTTGCTGCTTCCAGGTGTTGTAATTGCTACCATTAAACCGCTAACTGTATTTCAGCATCAGGTTGGTCAAAGATGCCATTTGCATGAAGTTCGAGGCAAATTTTAGACTGACCCAGAAAAAACCGACAAGTGCCTGGAAGAGTAGACAGAAAACCCAGAAAGAATCTGTAGTCAAAATTCAAATCCGCTGGCCCAAAAATCGAGGCACAGAAAATGAGGTACCCAAAAAATTCTGACGAAGACCCAGATAAGGTCTCGAAAAACCCACCACAAATATGAAATCCAAAAAAAATTTTGAGTTCAAAAATTAGGGTTTTCGAAGAAAACCCTAATCGGCGGCTATTGAACAGCAGAGAACACAAGATTTGCAGGTTGCAATAGTGTCGAAGCAAAGGGAATGAAGATGCAGTTGAGTTCGGTCATCAAAGACAGTTGCAAGGATTTGAAGATCCCTTGTCACGAGCGGGAAGCAATGCAGTCCCAATCCCGTCGCCAGATAAAGTCACAAAAATCTGCCGCGCGGGAAGAGAGCAGGCGCAAATCCTGCTACAAATAACAAACAAGTCCCGTCACCAGCAAATACAAGAGGTTTTCGGAGATAAACAAAGAGACCAGCGTAAGCAGTCTCGACCCAGAAGAAGCAAACACGAAAAAAGACAACAGGCGCGCAAATTAGCAAATTACCCAATCCTGACACGCGGCTCTGATACCATATAAATATTGAATCAGAATAGTTTGTATTGAATACAATTTACAAAGAGCATGAAGCTCATATATACAATTCGAAGATACACCAAAATAGCAACTATCTAAAGAATCGCAAAGAGCATTAAGGAAACAATATAATATTAGAAATATTCTAATAATCATGACTTTATGATTGGTTGTTGAGAGACTATTAACTCTAGTGTTGAAACTTCAAGCATCACCAAAAGCTCTCTCAATGGAGTCCACTTGAAATTTAGAGTAGTGCAGCATCAGCATGGTGGAGCTACTAATTTGATGAGTAAGTATGTTAAAGATTAACATTAAAGATTATTGGAGATTAATGATAATGGGAGAAATGCACATGAGAAGTTAACAATCAAATTTCAGAATTTATGCTGCTGTTTACTTTTCAAAAAGCCATCACATGATTCCATTTGTATGTTCACAAGTGAATTGGAGAGAAATTTTAAGTGAAAATTGGAATTTTGGTCAATTGGTGACTCTTGAAAAAGTATTCTCAGCTAATAGAATGATAAGATTTCTGATTTTTGCAGAGGATTTTCAGTTTTGCAGTCATTGTTCCACTTCCATGATGCTGATTTTGAGAAAATCAGATTGTAAGTTACTGATTTCAGAGACTTGAACAACCGCAAATACATTCACTTGCAAAACATACAATCATTTGAAAAGGTTAGTTTATGGTCTCAGATTGTATTACCAGGTATGCCCAGGCAAGCCCTGGTCCAAGCACTGGTTTAGTTCAAGTACCAGTTCAATCCCGATATGCCCCCGGGTGCCCAAGCAATACCCAAGCATACCCACAGCTTGGGACACCCAAAAAGCCCTTTTCTAAAACATAAAACAAAATTAATCGTGCACGCCCCCCAAAGCATGCATTCACCCTACAGTGTCCATTTTCAATGTCTGAGAATCACTTGACAAACACAAAGCACCAAGAAGAGCATTTGTTTTCCTCCAAGCTGCCATTGTTGGGTTTTGAAGGTTGCTTTATTTTTGTTCGAAGGTGAGAGCTACGGAGGAATAAGACATACATAGAAAGCTTAGGAATTGTTGCACAAGGAAGATTAAGCCATCAAAGGTGAGTAAATATTTCGTTTTTTCAAGTTTTCAATATTATTTTCAAGATTTTGCAAAAAAAATAAAAAATTTAAATAAGTTTTGAATAATTTTTTGAACTTTTTACATAAAATAAGGGATTATAATGTCCTTTTTTCTCCTTTTATAGTCTTGTTAATTTGTAATGTTTTTCATTTTAGGATCATACATATTGGCTAGAAGTTCAAGTTCGATTGCCCGAAATGAAGAGAGTTCTTTAAATTTCATGCAACATCGCCTCTTTGGTGATATACGACAATGATTCAACAAATTCCTCATGGTGGAAGTTTTCTTTGGTGGTGTAACCATTGTGGAAAAGAGTATAAGAGCTCATATTTTTTAGTAAAAGCTCACTTATGCAGCATTCCTTTACAAGGAATAAAAGTTCGTCTCGGGCCAAATAAAAAAGAGCTGCCAAAGGAACAAATATTGGCTTATGTTAAAGAACATGAGGATGTCGACATGAGAAGTAATAGATCAAAGGCTCTTGCACATCCTCTTGCCAAGAAAAACTTGTAGAAACCTCTTGGTGGCTTCACACGTCCAACTAGCTCACCTTCTTTCATGCAAATGCCACCACCTTCCAAAGAAGAGAATGGTTTGGTTTCAGAAAAAAGAGACCCATTGAACAAGGTCTTCAAAAACAAAGTGAGAGATAGTGTATATTAGAGAATTGCTCATTGCATTATATGATTATGGCAATGGGCCTTCTTTCAACATTGTTAACGGATGGAAAGATTGCAAGACTAGACCATTGATAAATGTTATAGCAGTGTCCCCTAAAGGAACAATGTTTTTTAAGGCAATGGATTGTGGGGGTTAAGTAAAAGGTACAAGTTTCATTGTCAATATCCTCATAGAATCCATTTGAAAAGATTAGGCCTGAAAATGTTGTCCAAGTCATAATAGACAACACTAAAAATTGTAGCGTGGTTGGATCTATAGTAGAGGATACATAGTCAGATTTTTTGGACACCATGTGCAGTCCGCTCAATTCGATATTGCAAAAGAATGGTACACAAATTGAAAGGGTCAAACAAGTCTACATGGAGGTTGAAGAGATTCAAATCTTTGTGACTAATCATCATATGTCACAAGCCATATTCAAGACGATCTTTAAGTTGGAGTTGTTGTTGTTGAAGGTAATTTAACTTTTATTTTTTAATATTTTTTATTTTTTATATATGACATGTAATTTTTATACCATGTTAGGTTGTTAAAACACAATTCGTATCTCACACAACCGTCTTAAGATGACTTCTGAAGGTGTGAGAAGCCTTAATTTCTATGGTCATCAAGCACAAAAAGAGCCCAAAAAGTAAAAGCATTGATCCCAAATGATAAGAGGTGGGCTCATGTGGAATATGTTTTGAATTTCATTGAACCCATCACAAGCATGATTAGGTATGTTGATGCTGACTACCCATGTTTGGGCGAAATTTATGATGGCATGGACCCCATGGTGGAGAAAACAAGAGCAATGATAGAAGCCAAGGAACATGACCCAATGGAAACATTTTTCAAAATTGTGCAAAAGATTATTGTTGACCATTGAAACAAGATGATCACCCACTTACATCTCTTAACATTTGCTTTGTCGCCGGAGTATTATAGCAAAGAGGTGGTTTCATTGTTGAGGGTGGCACCATATATAGAGACAGCGAGGTTGTTGTTGGCTATAAAGCTACATTTAGAAAGATATATACAAATGAAGAGATCAAAAGTATTGACTTGAGCACGTTTGGCCAATTCATAACTTCAAAAAAATCATGATGTTTCTTGCTTCTAGACAAATATAGGAAAAGTGTTGATGAGTGGTGGTATCTACATGGTCAAGGCTCCATTTTCTTGCAGCCTCTAGCAATTAAAATTCACTCCCAAGTATGTACCTTCTTAATTTGTTATTTTTCTCGTTTTTCATTTGATTCTATCATGATATACATTAGATTTTGTAATAATATAATATTATAATTTGTGTTTTAACTTTTAAATTTTAACCCTTGAATTATAAAGATAAATATTAAATGTTGTATGCTAACTCAACAGGTTGCAAGTTCCTCTTTAGTGGAGCGAAATTGGAGTACATACTCCATCCACTCAGTCAAGCACAACCATTTGGGTGCAAAAAATGCAAAGGATTTGGTCTATTTACACTCCAACCTTCATCTCTTGTCACATAAGAATACAATGAGGGTGTGACAAATAACTGGGATATAACCTGAGTGTGCTGATTTAGATGCTACAGTTGCACAGCTTGCTGAGGTCTCTATAGATGATGCAGCTTCTGCACATGACACAACAAGTGAGAGTGGCAATCCAATTGGTTGTGGTTCAAATGAAATCAAGTCAAATGTTGACCTTGATGCTTCTGATGAAGACGAATATGATCATCTAAATATTAATACTAAATATTGATCATAATTTGAATTTTCATTGTCTAATCATATTGACATTTTGAGACTTGAGTATTTTCATTTTGCAAATTATGAATGAGGTATTTAAATATTTTATTTATTAGCAATTATGAATACCATTGTTCTTATAATTTTTAATTTTGAACACACACCCACACACACATATATATATATATATCCCGTACCCGAACCCAAGGGAAAAATTATCGTAACGTCATACAAAGTTCTGATTCTTGTACCTACATTTGTACCCAAACCAACAACTTAAGTTTCAAATAAAGTGGGACGAGTATTTCTACTAACCTAAAGCTATGTTGGATGGGAATTCAAGCACCAAACAATTGTTGTTTCTTGATCTCAGTGTGCGTTTATGCTTAGGACAGTAAACAAGCATATAGTTATGGCAATCATGTTGGAGTGCAAGAAGGGCAAATTTTCAAGGAGTTAAGTGAAATCTTGAAAATATTTGTTGCTCTTCTTGCAAGAAGAATGAAGGAGGTTTTATTTGTAGGTGTGTCGCAATTTAGTGCTTCAAACACAAGGGTGCTCAAACCTCCAAGATTGATTTGGGATCCTAGAATTACATTCGTCATTCAGAATTGAACAGTCGATTGAGACTGCAATTGCCTGAGGGGAAGCAATTCTAGAAAAGGATAGTAATGTCCCCATTTTTAACAAAAGTGATCTGTGCAAGGTTTCCAAACACTTTTGGAGGCTAATTGGTATGCTATGAGAAACTCCAAAATTCTTAGAGTGTGCTCATTCAATGTTTCAATGTTTTTGTTCTTAGAAATGAGCTCAATTGATAGTATGGAGTGTTATGACACTTTTGAAGTGCTTTCTGACATCTAGGGTGTTCTGCAAACTTTTTAGAGAGCGCATCTATTTTTAGTTAATCACCCAATTGGCTCCAATCAACATCCCATTTCTTCAGTTTCATCATGGTGTGGTCAAAGTTGAATCATGCTGTTGCAATGCTTTCCACAACTCCAGCGAAATGTTTTAATTACATACGTGAGTTTCTAATGTTATATTATTAAATTGAAAACTTAAGTGTAATATCATTTTAGAAAGGTGTTGATACTCCTCAAAGTGGATGCCTAGGAGAAATAAAAGGCCTTTACAAATAGAAAGGTATATTAATTTTTAAAATGGTCATTTTGGCGGGAAAGTGAATTGTTTTAAATTTTTTAATTGGTTATTTTCCCTCCAAAATCTATAGAAGGAGGTTGAGGGCTCATTTTTACACATATGCTAATGAATGTTATTTTTCTGTTGTCGGAATGAACTTGGGTTCTTCCACAATCTTTGCAGGACAAAACCATCTCAGAATTTCTAGTTTTAGTTTGAAAGACAATCCCTAAGTAGACTAGTGTGGTTTTGACCAAAGACAGCCATTGCTATAAATCGAAGCTACAGTTTTGGATTTAAGTCCTGGAGGTTTTGATGTGCTTTAGAGTTGGTCATTGGAGAAGTTTTGTGTAGATAGTTTGAATATTTTGTTATGGCTTTTGGTGATTGTGAATTTGGTTTCCAGGCTGGGTCATACCAGCATTTAGCCACCTAATGGACTTGAACATGGGAATTGTTTAAGCTCGTTTTGGCTGCTTAAATTAATGATATTACTTGGTTTGCACCAGTCGCCCCTATTGAAGATTGTGTCTGCAGATTTTGTGGAGTTTAAAGGGGTTAGAAATGAGTAATGACTATAGCACTGGAAAGTATCGCCCTGATACAAGCCATACCACATTCGAACCTGAAGTGGGGTTTCTGAGCATGAAACAGTCCCATTTCCTTGGGTTTTGATTGCTGTTTGGTAGAGTTAGATGCACCTATTACTGTTATTTGGCATTCTGAGGTGTACTTAGCTGGTTTCATGGATGTTTTGGTTAGTTTTATTGGCTGCTAGACTTGCAACAATTGTGCTCTCTGATATCTCTGACCTGCTACATCATATTCAAACATTGCAAGTGATTTCCAAACGTACTACTAATCATTTCAGCACCTATTTTCATGTTATATCATTGTTATTCTCAAGTTGGGTGCCTTCATATTGGGCATTACTCCGGGGTGTTCCAGGAGTGTTTTTTCTCATATCAGCACTTGTATCAGCATTATTATCTTACCAACATTTAATGACAGCAGTTTTTTAGTGTTTCTTTGCTCATGGACTAACATTGTAAGCTTTGTAAGGTCATACTGCCACAGTGCTTTCCATTTCCTAGACATATAAATTATAAGATTGGACGGTTGTTCCGCTAGTAATTTGATTTTGATTATAGTTGATACTTACCCTACTGAATAAGTGGTTCATTGTAATCGCCTACCACTAGACAAGTCTAAGGAGCTTGTTATTTACTTACAGTTATTTAAGCTTTCTCACTAAAAAGTGGATATGCCTCTAAGCTTTCCCATGGAAGTGAATGTGCCATTGTGATTCCCGCCAGATAAGTGGATGTTTACTTTCTTTCAGTATTGCGAATTACAATGCATCCCACTGAATAAGTGGCTCTGGCCTGCTTGCCATCTGATGCTTTTTTCTACAAATGCTTTCAGTTATTTAAGATCCTAAACACTGTATGCTCTCACCTTACCCTTTCTGAGATCTGAGGGATCAGAAAGTGGAAAGGAAGTTGTTAAGCTAACATATTTTTTTTTAAAAAATTGAAGGTGGTTATTATAGACTTGGGCCAAACCTAAATGAAATGTACTTCTTGCCTACAGAAACTCTGGTTGCTGGAAACAAACTTTTGCTTATTTTGTATAATGATATCATCGTTACGACAAAAAACAAACAAGCTCACTGTACATAAAATCTATAACATTTCCTCAACTAAGCCAATCCATGGACAAAATCAGCATCCAAAATAATATGTAACAAATTCTACTTTAAATACACTTAGTGCCATATCACGGCCCTTGACAAGCTAATATAAAAAAATTATGGATACAACTGAGTCAGATATCAGCATCCCTGCCTTGGAGTAGTTACAACATGCTGAATAAGCAATGCAACCATATCAAAAGTCTACTTCAGCTAAACCGCCACAATTGAGGGGATTTATTCTATCAAAATTGACCAGTCTCTGTAAATTTGGGCCTTTCTGGATGGTGAGACAACATCATCCTCGCTAATTACCTATTTAAAATACCATTCTATTAATAAAACCTTGATAAAACCTAATTCAATATACCGCACAAGTTGGCAGTCCACAGTACCTACAAGTTTACTTTTAAGGCATTCCTTAGGTTAAGAATTACAATGCATTTTCAATCACGCTTATGAACTTCATAGATTACATATTCCCAATACAGAGTAAAACTGAGTATTTTAACTCACACTTCCCGACGAAAGAACCGATGCTATAGATAATGCAATGCTCGGCTTCTCTGCAACCTGTATGTGTCATTTAATTATAGCTATCAACAATTGGTATACGACCAATCTTACGGAGAGAAACAAAATTTCTTAGCATAAGCTTACCATAAGTACAGTTGGGGCCATGTTCAAAATTAAAGGTTCTCGCTTCGAATCCTGTTGCAAAGAAAATCATTCACTTTCTGCTGTTCAAACCTCTGTGTTTTGCATATGTATATTTCAGTTTGTAAGAACTCGCGGGATATATTATCTTTGGGAGAAAACTAGGCGCTCCTCTCATCTACTAGCATGATAGAGTAGAGCATTAGGTTTTCACAGTGCATAGCACTGACAGCTGTTTGTTAGTTTGTCTTTGTTCTGGAGTAGGTGTAAGCGGTTTGCTTCACCATCGGGACGATAAAAGGTTCCCCGTCTTGTACCTTTCCCCTTTGGTTTGAGTTCACCTTAATTGACTGTACATTAGTGTAAAAAAAAATTGAATCTATTTAGATTTGCTTATAATAGTTTGTGGATTCTATGTGTGATTTCTCGATGTAAAAAAAAAAAAACAATATAATTTAGAAATTATAAGTATTCATGTGGATTGTACAAATCTGATAGCTTTTATTTAGATTTTATTTATACATATTGAATATTTATTTTTGTTTATACATTTATTATTTAATTTTTTTTGCATTGAAGAAGATTTGAACTATCCTATCTAGGTCCTTATATCATGGAGTTTGTTATTGCATTAATAGATTTTATTTATACATATTGAATATTTATCTTTATTTATATATTTATTATTTAAGATCAAAGTGTATTATTTAAAATGATCTAATATTTATAAATTTAAAATTAAATATAGGTCTAAGTAATTTCTTTCAAGTGATTGTTATGAGTTATCTAAAATGTAAAATTTGTTGATTTGTGCACTAGAATGTTGTATTTAAAGATAAACCCTAATTCCTCTCATTGTTGAAGAATATTCCAAAATCAAAAATATAAGAAAAAGAATTTACATCAAAACATTAGCTTACAACATCTTAAACATCATTTCATACTTGTCTCCTATCTTTAAACATGTGTACAAAATAGTTGAATTAATAACAATGTAAGTTTGACCAAAGAATAGTATTCCTTGCATAGAAAGTTGTTAAATTATTTCTATCAACACCATCCATTTTCAAATTGCATTATTCAAACATTAAGATAACCAAGCCCCTAGTGTTATTTTATGTGTACAATATTTTTATTTTCAAATTTTAAATTTGTAGGTGTCAAAGCGAACCAAAGTGATAAACAAACAATTTGATTATTATAAGCAATTGATGGATTATTTTCTAAGGTGCTAATAAATTAATTAATCAAATTAGAAAATCTAAATAAAAAATTCTCCATCAAGTTTAGAGTTAGGGACCATCATTTTGTTTATTTGAATTTCATGTGTTTATTTAAATGACATAGACATTCCAAGCTCATTAATTCTAGAGCTTGTTATTTGTGTTTGTGAATTATTTGTTTCTAAGATTTTTTAGGTGTGATTTATTCTCCTACATAAATTAGAGACCCCTACTTTCTTATCCCACCTAGGGCTTCATCCTTGTGATTTTTGTTTCAACTTTAGAATTTAATATCTTTTTTTCTTGGTTATTCATTGTGCACTTTCAAATCTTTTTAGGGTTTGATTTCATTCATATGTGTGCTTGTTGATATTAGCTTAATTAGGTTTGATTTCATATTATGTGAATCTCTTTGATCTTGCCCACTCACTCTTACTTAGCCTTAGGGACTCTTTCTAATTTTAATTTTTAGACTTGGGTCCTTGCAAATTGTCTATCTTTATTTTGGACCTAACCTTCTTTTTAATATTTTAAACCTTCTTGTAGGGTTCTATCTTATAGTTTATGCTAATGTCTCTCTCTTGTCCAAATCAAACCTTGAGGAGGAATCCCCATATGAATGAAATAATGGCTATAATCTAACTTGAAAATGGAATTGTTGAAAATCATAATGAGGCTACCCATCATCATGAAGAAGGAAAAAAATTTATCATGATGCACAATAAGAGCACAATGATAGGTGAGATATTGTAACTAATACATAAATTATTGCTTCAAATATTGCAAATTTGACTATTGTTGATCATCCTTCACATTTGACGGGAGTTATTAATGTTATGTTGATAGAGAAGCTTATGGTCTAGGAGTTCTTAAATGCATTGGTAAAATTTCCAATTCTTCAATTTTTTTTGCATAATGCGTTACTCTCTTCACCTTCTCAAGTCTATCCTTTTATACATCCTACTCAATTCACACCCCATTATGATATGCCTTTCTCCATAGCTCCTTGCATATGAGGACCTTCTTTTTATCCCTACTTCTCATGTTCACCCTTGTAGTGTTGACCTTAACTCTCATTTTACCATGGATAGATCTCACTCTTCATATTACCTCATTATTTGAATTATTAGGTCATATTATACTAACATTATTACTACTTGGCATATCACTCTCACTAGTACACCATGGCCTCCTTCCTCCTTACAAATATTGTTCTCACTCCTTCCACTACTAATGTATTTATTTTCTATGTGATGAGTGTTAGTCCATCATCCTAAAACATTTATGTTGTGTGTACCTCCCTTCTTACTAGCATTCACATTCATAGTCATTCATCTCTTATTAGTGGTGTTCCTTGTGTTCATTTTATTCCACACTCTTCACATATACCTCATCCTCCGTATACCACATTAATTATTTCTCACATTCCTAACACTCATATCTCTATATATACACTTGATAAACTCATACAAAATCTTGATAGAGCAAATGAGAAAGTAGATGACATACCTAACAAAAGTGATAAGAATTAATGTATATGAGCATGTGACATGCACTTGTACTATTTGAGATTGTAATATACCCACTTTTGGATGGTTTTTATTTCACTATGAGTTGAGGTATGCAAACAAAGAGGTGAGTCCTATACATATTTGTGTTCTTTTGCTATTGCATGTGAAGATTATGTGTATTGAGATAAATAATTGAAAAAGTTGTTACAAATTATTGTCCTTACTGTAGACACCTAAAAATCCATTAAAAAAAAAATATTTTTATTTTTCAAAAACCTCTGATGACATCATCATTTATTTATTTATTTATTTTTATGTCATTAAATCCTCATATTTTAATTAAACATCTTTAATTAAATAATCCCTTCTTAAAATCATTTAAATCAAGTTTGAATGAATTTCCTCTATTTATTAATTATTAATTGATAAATTGACCAAAAATCTTTTAAATAAATAAAATATTTATTTAAATCCTAAAACCTTGAAAATTTTCTAGAAATCCCTAACCTCTTCTATAATTTCCTAATCTCACTCTAAACCTAATTAAAAAGTGATTCCTACATTTCTTAGCATAAACTCTTCAAACTTTGACTTTGGGTCAAAACCCCTCATAAATATTTCTTACATCCTCATTAATGACTCTTACAAGTCATTAATGAAGCCCATGTCTCCTCTTACCCTTTGGTCTCCCTTGCACACTTCCCTAGTATTGCTCACACATGTGTGAGCAAACTTGACCATGATAATCCCTCATAATTATTAAATTCATTTGATAAATAAAGTCCTCAACCAACACCTTTAAATAAATTTAACATTTATTTAAATTCTAAAATCTTAGATATTCTCTAAAAAACCCCAATGTATGCACCCTAAAATGGTCGCCTAGACTTTGGGCCCTCCTTCATCAATTTATCAATTTTTTGAATTAATACTTTGCAATATTTTCAATTTAAATCAATTTCTTTGATCAAATTGTAATTAATTCAATTATTTTAATATTTCTTAAGGTTTGATCATTTTATCCTAAGTTTTATTTAATTAAGAGAACATGTTCCCTTTTAATTAAATAAAAAAATATTTTAATTAAATAATAAAATCACTTTATCCTAAGCCACATTTAATTAAAAGAAAAAATCTTTTTTAAATAAATAAATAAGTAAATAATAAAATCACCTTACCCTAAGCCACATTTAATTAAAAGAAAAAATCTCTTTTAAATAAATACAAAATCTTTTAATTAAATAATGGAGACCACTTTGCTAAAAATAATAAAAGAAAAAGAAAAATATTTTTTGTCTACACATTGAATGCACATTTTTCAAGATGAGTGGAATCTCCTTTTGCCTCTTAATCTCTTCCACACATCTGTTTGTCTCTTAACCATGTCCATTGATTTTGCCTCTAGAGAATCTTGAGCACATGAATCAACCAAGATTTAATCTCCACCATTGCTCATTTATTTTTGCCTCTTAATCTTGACTGTTTAAGGAGCCCTCTGCTTCTCATTTTATGCATGAAGATTTTAGAGATCCAGATTTTATGTTATTGTTATGCAGGTTTGGAGAGCGATTTTGGAGGAGAATTTGAGCACTTGAGCTTGAACATTGCAACTTCTCTTTTCCTGTCTTCTTCTCTCATGCCTCCATGGTAATCCATTTAGATTACTCTTGCACTTTCATATTAGATTAGATTCATATTTCCTTTCATCGAATAATCTTGCATAAGCATTTCTTTTCATAGATTAATTTGCTTTCATGTATTGTTATCATATAAAATAGTTTTCATTTTCATTTGCATGCATACTTGATGATCATGGAGACTAGCATTCTTATTTCTCCTTTTTGAATCTCTCATTTTGTGGTGTATTTGCATGGGCACAAACTAGGTCTAAGCTGAGGGCCTCCATTATAAACCCTTGCACTCCATGAATAGAGAGCTATGAGTAACCATTTGAGACCTCATTTTTTAACAATCTTGGATATAAAGACTTATAGAAGTGTGTCAACATTTTAGCACACACCTAGAACCTCTAGACTCTTCTAGAAAATCTTAAATTTGACCTTTGAGCCTTCAACCCCTGAAAGTCAATCATTATCTCTACCCCCAAGCCCTTCCTCAATTCTATAAATACCCTCCTCTTCCAAGAGAAAACCATTAGTTAGCTTTTATTCTCATGCATTGTTATCATGCTAAATTCATCCTAGATCTTAACTTTTTGATAATATTGTTAGATTTCATGTTTTGTAAAACACATCTTAAATCTAGCTTAATGGATTGAACTTAGTTGTTATTCAAGCTTTTCTAATCATTCATGCATCATATCAAATCCTTTTAGAATGCATTAGGAACAAGCTCCAAGTGCTTAGAGAGCACGCTCGCATCCCTCATAATCAAAGAAAATCAAACAATGCTTTGAAAGCATTCGTTTTGGCTCAATCTGAGGTGGTTTGGTTTTGTTTGTTTTATGCTTTGAACTGATAAATGCTAGATTAATCTAATGTTTGAATGTTTAAGCCTTTCAAAATAGATAATAGATAAACTGTAGTCTACACTTATATTTTGGCCTTTTTTATTATGCCTTGTTTCTTGAAAACAAAATTAGGCAAATGCTACCTTATAGGGTAGCCCCCTATATTAATGTAAGATTAATAAAAATACATAGAAAATTACACTTGAGGATACAAGAAGATGATACCACCGCTGATTTTAATGATTCTTTCTAACTAGACTAGAGAGAAGAGGTATTCATTCTTAGAGAAAGAAGGAATTTAGATCATCCCATTTGGATTTGACCAACTATTTCTTAAATAGTGACCATGCCTTTTTCATCTTTTCTTTCTTTCCTTGTACTTGCATATCGAAAATGGTTGTCAACGCACCCATATGTGACTTTACTTGCACATTATGCACATTAGCAATTCTAACTTCATAGCTCAGTAGCAACAACTCTTCTAACTATACTCAACCTTTCCATGGTATTACCCATTACCTATATGATATGGGTAAGCTTGCACATATTTCCTCATTCTACACATGCCCATGTGTTTGGGCCTCATTGGATCCCAAGACTTTGAAAATAGCTTCCTTTACTTTTAGGAAGTTGAACCATGTGTGCCTTATGATCTTCTTCCACACACTTGCATGACACTCCAAAGATTCTTGATGATTTTTATGTTATCCTTGTAATGTGAAAAAGGTATATATATATATATATATATATATATATATATAGAAGAGTTTTTTGTTAGTTGAATCTTCTAATAATTCGAGGCTTCATTTCCACCAATGTGCTATCCCCAAGAAACCATTAGCTTTGGGATAGTTTAGGATATGTTATAGATTCATTGATTTGGTTGTATATTTTATGTCAGAGTGTTTGATCACTTGTCATGCTTAGTTTAAGTTATAGTATAGTTTAAAGATTTTAGATCATAGATTATGTCTATAGGGAATCTTTCCTAATTATGTTGTCTAGTTCAGGCCAATCATTCACATCGCTTGAGATGACTAATTAATGGTATTGTTCAATTATTTTGTTTGCTAAGAAGTTTGTAACTTTACTTCATGGTATATGTGGATGGTGAATAATCTATTTTTTTTAAAAAGTAGATCTATCCTTTCAATCCATTTCATGGCTTCCAACTTAATGAGTATTAAAGAAGTAGGTTGCCGAAAGAGTCTCCATTTGACACAATAATATCCATAACCTTTTTGGCTAGGTCAAGGTCAGTATTAAAGAAGTATAATTTTATTTTAGTATAATTAATAAACTAACCTGGGGCATCAACATAATCATTAAGAATTTTCTTCCATTGTTAGCTTCATAATAGAGGTATCCCCAAAGAAGATGGTATCATCCACAAACTGTTGACGGTTTTCTACTGGGAGGGAGGAAGAAACTTTAACACCTTTTAGAAGACCATATTCGCAAAGTATTGAAATGTTTCTCCCAAGAGCCTTGACTACAAGAATGAAAAGGTACAAAGACAAAGGGTAACCTTGCCTCAAACCCATGCCACAAGAGAAGTAGCCTTTGGGAGATCCATTAACTAAATCAAAGACAGTGGTGGTGGACTAGCAAGCTTCCAAAATTCTAGAAACTCTTCCATTAAAACCAAACATTTTGAGTATCTTAGTCAAGAAAGGCCATAAGACACAACCATCAGCCTTGGATATATAATTTTTTAAAACCATTCCCACCTTATTTCTATATTTCATTGAGTGAATTAGTTCATGATTAGTAAGAACAACATCCTTTTTGTGCCTTCTGTGAATGAATCCTTTTTTATTTTGAGAGACCAATTTATCTAAAACAAGTTTGAGTTTGAAAACCACCACTTTGGATAGGATTCTATAAATAGTGTTGCAGAGGCTTATAGGTCGATAATCATTCATAGTGGAAGCATCATCTTTTTTAGGGATTAGAGAAATAAATGTAGCATTTAGCTAGTTGAGAATTTTACCTGATCTGAAAATGTCTCTGGACATTTTGAGAATGTCCTCGGCAACAATATCCCAACGATCCTAGAAGAAGGCTAAAGGAAAACCATCTGGGCTATGACCCTTAGAGCCCCAAAGGAGAACATTGCCTTTTTTACTTCATCCATAGTAACTAGTTTTAGCATTTCTTTCAAGTCTTCTCCAGTGATAAGGATTGGAATGACCTCCAAAATCTTATCTATTTTATCCCTATTCACTTGATTGTTCTAATTTAGGTGGGATAACAAGGAAACAAACTCTAAAGCTATATGTTATTCCTTAGTATGAATTGATCCATCATCTGTTAGATCAACTTCCTCACTCTTTTCCTTGATCTATGTTTCATAGTGGATTGGTAGAAGAATTTAGTTTTTTTATCACCTTCCTTTAGCCATTGGATCCTTAACTTTTGTTTCCAGAAGACCTTCTCTTCTTTGGTGGTTTTGAACCATTGGGATCTTAGGTCTCTTTCCTTGTCATAAATGTTATCATCCATCATGACTCTTTCTAATACAGATTGGATATATCCTAAATCCATGGCTAGAGATTTTTTCTTTTGGAAGATATTTCCAAAAGAGATTTTATTCCATCCCTTAATTCTTTTTTACACTGTTTTAAGCTTTTGCATGACAACATAAATGGGGGTTCCCTAGATATGATTATTCCACCAATCAATAATAAGATTTTTTAAATGAGGATGGAATGACCACATTATTTTATATCTGAAGGGGAAGGGGACCCTAACAATACTATTCTCCTAGTTCAGAAGCACAACATTATGGTCTAAACTAGTTCTATGAAGGGCCTTAAGGGGAAGTTGAGGAAGGATGTTCCAGTTATTAGATATAAGAAATCTATCAAGTTTCACCTATAGTAGATTATCTCCTCTTCTTCTATTACTCTAGGTGAACTTAGCACCTTTCAGATCAATATCAATCAACCTTGAATTAGAAAAGAAATCATCTAGGTCAACCATACTTTCAGAATTGTTCTCTGACCTCCAAGTTTTTATGAGGGAAAGAGAGGAGAGTTAAAATATCCACCCATCATCTTGTAATCCATAGGTTCACCCTTAATACACCCAGCAAGGTCTTCCCACAAGGTAAGTGTATCACTATGGGTATTGGGAACGTAGACGTTGATAAGATTTCATTTAATATTAGAGGAAATCTCCTCCATACGTATCACTATCATATTCTTGTTTCTAGATAACAGAGACCCTTTAAGCTTCCTAGGATTCCAAAGGACAACCAAACCTCCAGAAGTCCCTTCTACATTAGAGCTTAAAAAATGGCTCAAGTTCCAGACGTTTTTCACAATAATCTCAAAATTTTCTAACTTCATTTTGGTTTCCTAAATCAACAAAATATCTATACCATTTTCTATGATGCAACATTTAAGAAAATGTTGTTTAATAGGGTTGTTTAGCGCTCTTATATTCCAAGAAAGTATCTTCATTATAATAAAAACATACTTGAGATCGTTGGCTCAGGAGCAACATGTCATTTCTTCTTGTTCTTAACCCTAGATACATTATCCAAGGTTTTTTGCTTCCCACTTGCGACAACCCTTGCCACTTCCTTTATTATTGAGTCTTTTTGGGATGGTCTTCCCACTTTTCTTTATGAACCTACATCTAGTTTTTTTTCTTTTCTTTTATTTTCCTTGAACTTGGATCCATTGAATTCCCTTTTCACCATCCTTATTAGAAGAAGAAAAATCCAATAAGGCCATAGATTCCTTTAGGATTTTGTTGTCTACAGTCTTGTCTTCTATCTTCATAATTTTCTTTTCCATCATTGGAGATTAAAGGAGTTCCCCTTCCTCCATATCTTGTAGAGAGTATATTTCCACTTATTTTTCCCATGCTATAACCTCAAGGGAGAGATCCCCCAACTATTTTGAGGCTTCAAGTTCAAGTTCTGAAGGGAGGCATGAATATTGGATTCTAAGTTACTATATTGTAGATATTATTTCCTCCCAACTCATCTTGAACTTGAGCTCACTCAATGATCTTGTTATTTCCTTCTTAGTTAATCTGATTCTCCTTCTCGATGTTCCCTTCTTGGTTAATCTGATCCTCCTTTCCTATAGTCTTGTCTCCACCTTTCTCTTGTTGTTCTAATCTTTTAAGGTTTTGATATTTATTTCCACTGATATTAAACTTAGCATGTTCTGTGTTCTTTCCTTGGTTATTTTCCCTCTCCTATTGAGAGGAGTATTGAATCTATTTACCCAAAGTAAAATCATTTCTCTCCATAGAGGGTTTTTTATAGTTCACATTCAAGTGGCCGTATTTAAGGCATTTTGACAAAAAGACTATCATTTTCATAAATAATAGCTTGATTCCATCTCCCAAACCTTGATTTGAGCATTATCAAAGAGGGAAGGACCTTATTAACTTCCAGATTAACAAAAAATCTGGTAAAGATAAGTCGATATCTTTGTAAGGTGACTCTCTTAACTACCAACATGGTACCAAAATAATCAACAATACCCTTAAAAGTGTTGTAGTCCCGGAACTCCAAGGGAAGCCCGGGGAGGCAAATCTAAGTCGATGCAACTTCCCCCAAATCAATTGAAGGATTAATCTAGGTTTCCACTTACATAAAGAGAGAAATTTCTTTAAACTTTTGTCAAAAGCCCAAGGCCCCCCCTTAACACAATAGTTGTACACTACCTTTAATTTTCCATTGAGAAGCAACCCATATTCCAATTTGATCAATGTTAGGTCGATAAGCCAAGAACTTGTCGATCAAGGCTAATTTCATCTCCTCCAACCTAGAATCCATTATCTTATATGGGACAACAACTATATGGCCTTCCTTAGAAAAAAAAATAGCTAGACTTTTGTCCGCTACAACAAGACAACTCTTATGTTTGGGGGTATCATTTCCAACCAATTTTGCAACAAATAAGGTTGGCTCCTCAATCGCAAAGAAATAATCCAAACCAAAAGCAGATGGAACCTGAGGTGGGGATTCAATAGAAGCAAGGTCCACTGAGGACCACAAAGTAGTAGGGGCAAAAGGAACATTCTCTGCCTGATTTGATAGGGGGTAGCTCAGCCCCCCTTGTATTAGCCACGAGGGAGAAGGTACGCAGAATTTGAATTTTGTAGAACAAGATAATAAGTCAATTAGTTAACTCATGTGCATGAAATTAATAAATAAAATAAAGATTTTATTTAGTTTAGAAGAGGTTGCTTTTTTGAAAAAAGTGAATTCATGTGCATGAAACTAATAAATAAAATAATGATTTTAGTTATTTTAAAAGAGGTTTTTTTGAAAAAGTGAAAAATTAAATAAATTAAAGAACTTATTTAATTATTAAAGACTTTGTTAACTAATTAAATAAGTAAAATAATTATTTAATTATTAAAAACTACAAGAAGTGATTTAATTAAAAAATATAATTTTTTTATTTAATTAAAGAAGAATTATTTAGCTAATTAAATAATTAAAAATAATTATTTAATTATAAGAAAAATTAGAAGAATATATTCAATTAAATAATAAAGATTATTTAATTAAAGTGGAGAAAATTGATTAATTAAATAATAATATAATTTAATTACTAGAAAGAAGGGAAATGTTGATTTTTGAATTTGAATTATACACACACGTGTGTGTGTACACATACGTGTATGTAGTATGTATGTGTATGTATATGTGAATATATATACACACATAGACATAGACATATACATATACACTTATATATTTATATACACATGTATATACATATAAACTAGTCAATGTTTGAAAGTATATTCATAAAAAGTAGCTAATTTTTATGTATACACACTTATATATATATATATAAACTAGTCAATGTTTAGAAATATATTCATAAAAAGTAGCTAGCTTTTGTTTATTGTAGACTACCTTGTTTTATTTTATATTGATGCTCATAAAACAAACGTCCATAAGAAAATTTTAAAAAGTAAAATCATTCTCATAATTGTACTCCCAAGAACTTATATCAGTCTCATTTATGCTTGCAAAAAAAACATTTCTCATTGACAAAAATTAAAAACTATGACCAAAGACCTAACTCCTTTATATTATTCTAGAAAACAGACTCAAATACTTCTTTGGTAAAGGCAAACGTTACTTACTGTACTGAAAAGACATTCAAACTGGTCAGGAAAAAGTCTCGGTTCCAAAGGTATGTTTTTCATACAATTGTTTTTTGTAAGTACGAAAATGGCTGCTTAGGGCAAATCCAGTACTGTCTGAAAGTGGCAATCGGGTGGCTCGTGGCCACAAGAACATTTTAGGCGTCGTCAAAATAGCTACGGCTAGGAAATCTAAGTGTACTAATTTAGTAAGCACATTACTAAATCTAGTAGAATTACACCACATCTAATATTATTTTAATCCAGGCGGTCTAAAGCAGAAGCCGTGTTCTGTGATGTAGATAGCACTAGCTCAAAACAGTGTCGATTTTTACATTGGTTTGAGATATTTTGTTGATCGTAAACCTTAAACGGCCTGTGGGTTGTTAATTACTTGAGTACCCAAAATCATGATTAATCAACAGTCTCTAGGGTTTATTTTAGGGAAGCTTACCCCCAAATCCTGTAAATATTCTCTGTACCTCCTGCATCTACATCATTGCAATGCCGCAGATCCTATATATATCTCTCTTATTCCTCTCCTTTCCCAAGGCTTGAAGTAATTGCATATTTGCGCTTAGGGATTGTATTTTGAGCTACATAAAAGCAATGTCGCAGACTAGTCGTTTCCATCTTGAGGGCATATACAGCTTTTCAAAGCAGAAAACACAGGTCGAGGGACTGCAGGAAAAGGTGGAGGGGATTAAGAAGGTTGAATTGGGCAAAGATAAAGTGGTTAGATTCGTGCACAATCCCACCGTAGCTGTTGCACAAATAAGTACACAGACTTTACCCATCATTCTATCTCGTATCTTGTTTGGCTTTTCTTTTTCTTTCATTTCTCATATCCTAGACTTTGTTTGCAATGGCTTTAAATAGACAACGATTTTGTTTTAGTAAATGTAGCTTTGAGGTCTTGCAGGTATAAGGAATATATAGGTTTTTGGGGTTCTCCAAAAGATTATAGATATAGGTTTTGTTAGAATAAGTTTAATTTTGGGCTTTTACAGGAACTGGGAAGCAGCAATTTTATGATCTTCAGATATGAGTTCTAATTTGAGGTTTTTAAAATAGATTGAATCAAGGAGGAGTTTGTACTTCTTAAAAAAAAAGGGCAAATAGCAAATATGAAGTTTATTTGCTCTAATAAATGTTACCTATACGGATAAGAAATTCAGTAGGTATTTAAGGATTTTCAGTTATCAGGAATAGGCGTGATAATTTTCTGATTGTTTTGCTTATATTGATGTATTTGTCCAGGAAAAGCTCTAGAAGGTATGAATTTGCGTCCCACTGATGGTCGAAATACAAAGAACTGATAATGGATGGTAAGCTGGTCATTTCTGTTTGTTTCTTTCACCCCTTATTTAAAGATCCATTTAACATTTGATACTACTATGCATAGTGGATCTGGCTGATTCTAAATTAACATGGTAGATTTGAGCATTAAATGCTATTTGACACTCATCTGTTTGTAACTTATGGTGATAATATGAGGGCTTGTTTCTTTATTATCTTATGAAGTTTAGTGTTTCATCAGTTTTCATTGAATGATTATTTTAATGAAGCCCTTACTTTCAGATGAGCTTTAGATCTAGGTCCAACATTATATGATGCTATTATGTTTAGCTTCTGATAGGCTATAGGGCACTCAATAGACCCTAGTGCCTTTGTGCATAGTAAGAGCCTTCTGTAGATCTGTCTGATTCAAACTCTACATCATAGTTTTGAGTATTTTTGTATTGATTTTGATATTAATAAACGTCAAAACAAATAGTTTTGTATATTGTTGCAGTGTTATAAGTTAGTCATTTCTGTGTATTTTCTTTCACCAACTATTAAAAATAGTCCTTCCGAAGAGAGGTCACAAGGTTAAAGATCCAATTACCATAGTTGATAGACCAGGACTCCATAAACCCTTGGGTCTTATTTTGTATCAAGGGTCTTCTACAGATCTGGCTGATACTAAATTTACATGGTAGATTTAAAATAATTATATGCCTATTTGGCACTGTTTCAGTTTGATGATATTTTTTTGTTTCTGATTATTTTAGGATTCATCAATTTCCATGAAGCCCCCTGTTTCAGTTCAATGAAGATGAGATTCAGGTCCAAGCCCAAATTATTATACGATGATATTATGTTCAGTTTCTGATAGGCCAGGGGACTCCATAGCTCCTAGGGATATTTTTTGTAGCAAGGGACTTTTACATATCTGTCTGATTCTAAATAATTTCGAGCATTGTTATATACTGTCTGGCACTATTTCTGTTTATCAAGATTTCGCTGTAGTCATTTGCTTCTTGCTTGCAATATGAAGTCCTCATGTTCCTGATTACCTTTTGAATTTTCCTATTGTGTTTAGTATACCTTAGTTTCCATTGAATTGATATCATTCCATGAAGTTCCCTGTTTTTCTTTAATGACTGCTTCGGCGTCATGTCAATGGATTATATGATACCATAATGCTTAATTTTTGATACCCTATATGGCTTTAAGAGCTCTAGAGTTTTTTTGTTTACAGATCTGGCCGATTCTAAATCTGGTAGATTTGAGCATTGGTATATATATATCATCTGAACTGTTGCTATGTAATGATATTTCTCGCAAGTCATGTGGTTTAATTTAACGATAAGAATATGAAGTCAGCCCATTTCTTGATTATGTTGTCATTTTTCCTGTTTCCAGTTACTTTGAATACCTCAGTTTTCATTGAATCCTTATTTTATGAAACCCCTTTCAGTATAAAGATCACTTTCTGATGAGCTCCAGGGCCTGGCCAAATTATTAAATGAAACTATCATTTCTAGTTTCTGATAGCCAGGGCGACTCCATAGTCTTGATTGCTCAGTTTCCATTGAGATATTACTTCATTGAAGTCCTTTGCTTCTTTGTCATGCCTAATTTGTGTTGAGCTTCAGGTCCAGGCCTAAATATTATTTTTCTTTCTTATAGCCGAGAGCAATTCCATTGGCCATAAGAGTGGAAATTTGGCCTTTTACAGATTTGTCTACTAGATTTGAGCATTGCTATATGTTGTTTTGGCACTTTGTTGTTTCAGTGAAATAATAGTTTCGTTCTTATGTGCAGGATCAGTCATCTGATGGGTAGGGCTACTGTTTCAGTCTTCGATATGAAGAAATCTATTCCATAGCTTTTATTTTCATGCTTCACTTTCCTTCCATTTTAATGTAATACCAGACTACCAAGAAATCTGAAGAATCTATTACAGACAGCATGAATGAAATGATGGTTTCTTTTTATGTAATAATATTTTAGTTAAGTTTTACCCCTTGGTATCTGGTTATATTTGATTTTGGCAGAAAAATCCTAGAATGTTTTTATTTTAAAAAAAAAATTTAAATTTTTTTTTAACTCGTGGAAGAAGTTCAAACATTAACCATCAGCACGGGAGAACGTGCAAACAACAAACCAAAAAGTATAGCTTACCAAGGGGACCAATTAGTGTTTTTTAAAATATTCTCCTTATATATGACGAGGTTTAGTTGGCTGGATAGTCACAGGTGCACAAAATTTTTTCTTGTTATAGAAACAAATCTAAAACATAATATTGAAAAATGTTTTTTTACAAATAATTAAATTAATAAAGTAAACGAAGACAAGATGTAATTTTTATTTATTGTTTCTCTTTATGATTTTTCTCTAGAAAGTATTGTAATTTTTGTGGATGATTCTTCTATAATTAGTATAATTGTATTAAGATTTTTAAATACTAGCAAATAACATCAAATTGTACCAAAAGTGTGTTTAGTTGGTTCAAGGAATGCATAAGAGTATGTGGATGAATATGGTGGGGCTAATATGCAGGGATATGTGTGTGTTAATAGATAATGGAGCTAGGTAATGAGCCCAAATTCACAAATATTGTGTCATTTGTTATTATATGCGTGTATTTTAGACATTACCTCAAAACATGCACAAACCAAATGGAAAATTGTATTTTATCCAAACTTTGAAGTGCATCTGAATACTAAGATAAACATGTATCTCACAATATGTAGCACTCACAAACATTCATTTAGGATAAATAATTGGGTTTATATAAAGTAATGAATACTAAAAAGAGACTATATTTTGTATTCATCTTTTATTTGTCTTTTTCATAATATGAGTCTTTGTAAGCAACCATATTTGATTGCATATGTGAATGTAGAAAATTTATAATATTGTGTCGTTTGTTATTATATGTGTTTATTTAGACATTACCTTGAAAAACATGCCTAAACCTAATTTAGTAAAAAATAGGTGTATCAAGTGTATTAACAATTGTGCAAGTTTATCAAGTAATCATATAGGTGTATGATTGTCAATATGGCATCCAAAGACATAAACACACAAAGGTTGGTAATTAAGTTGAGAGGCTTCCTACAGTGGCAACAAAAGTATTCATAAACATTTAGAATTTTGAGAAAATTTTTAAGCTAAGAGGCTTCCTATTGGTAAACATTTAGAATTTTGAGAAAATTTGATGCCTGTCTTCATTGTTGGCGATTCAAATAACTACTCCATAGCTGAGGGTTCAAATATCTATTCCATAGTTGGTGGTTCAAACATTCAAGTGAAGTGTAAGAATGTAATTGAGAAGATGCGATCGTCAGAATGTAACTGATAAAAGGCAGTGGAAGAGACATAGGTACTTGTATAATTGCACAGTATAACCGATGAAAATGAATCTTAAAATGGAAGACATGGTTTATAAGCATGTATGGAGTCTATATCCTTCCTGATAATTTGAATGTGCATACCCTGAATGGTGTCAACTATTATTGGACGTGGCTAAGCTCCCTACAAAATGTACTATTGCCCAAATTTCAAAAACTAGAAAACACAACAGATTTTTGCGAAATTTTCAGTATCTGTTCTTCATGATCTGCAAATCTTGTGGTAGAAAACCACAAAAATTTGAAAAATATTTACTATATTTTTGCGAATCTAGGAAAAAAAGTTTGACAATTTTTTTTTTAATTTTTAGATCTTTGGTGTGTTTTGTAGGGAACTTAGCCCATACCACTAGTATTAGGGTACCACTGCTGACGCCAGATGTCCTGGCTCGAACATCTCCGTAGAAGCTGTGTGATTAGGCGATTCTATAGAGGAGCTCTTCATGGTGATAGCATGTCATTGCTTATCGTCCAGTCAAGCCAAAAATCTTGGCTCTTTCTGTCCATCTGATGTCTTGGGTTTCGCATAGGACTTCTGATTTTGTGCCTAGATATTTTAAATGTCTGGATTTCTATTGTATTTCATGGATTTAATCCTACATGATATGCCTAATTTTTTCAGTGGCAGTTTTTATTTCTTTCTTACACCTGGTTTGTGATGATGGCTCAACAAAGAGCTCCCCAGTTCTGGAACCTCTAGAGAATTTACGAGGGAATCTAATTTTATAGTCAAAAGAAAGGGAATCTGATTTTGTATTTGAAGGGTGAGAATTCCAAGATTTACATTACCCCAGGTTTATTGATTGTTATTCTCTTTCAATGTTTTAATAACGTCACCTGCAAGATCCATACTTGAGATTTAAGAAACTTTTAAAAGAAACTGATATTATGAATGGAGTACTGTAACAAAAAAGGAGTCAAATGACTTTGCAAAATATCATATTGCTAGAATGTTGAGGACCAGACTTGGAAAACATGCCGAATGTTCTTCATTTAAGCAAAAATTACACATGAATATTTTCAATAGAATTCAGCAATTTGATGAGTTCAATTAATGTCTATAATTTAGCAAATACAATTTTAAGAATTTGATATTTCATGTTTGTGGGATTTCCACTCTGTTTTGATTACTCTGATCTCGCAGTAGTCATTTCAATACGTTTTAGTATTGTAATTCTTCATCACATTTCAGTATTGTAATTCTTCATCAACGTCGGATATTTCTTCTGTGACCTTTTTAAACCATGAATAGTGGTGAAGAATTACAAGGCAAAGACACCCAAACACACACCTTTAAGCAATGTTAGTAGCTAAGATAGTAATTAAGCTGATAGGCTTTTCATTGTGGACATTTTTTACTCACGGAAAATTGTCATATATCGGAAAATTGTCTAACACTAGAAAAGAACTGATTAGAAACTTGTCTGATAACTGAAAAAATTGGTTTATTTCATATGAAAGACGTTTTCCGTCAATCAGCCAGCAACACTATGTTTTGCAGCCCGTATTAGAGGGAACTGCCTCCTATTCTTAACAAATTCCTAGCTAAATTCAGGGAGAAATTCGTTAGCATGAAATGCGATAAGTCTTAAATAGAAAACAGTTTTAAATCTTAAATAGAAAATGGTTTGAAGAAAAGACATTATTATTCATCCCATACCCAACTTGGAGATGCATACGAAGATGGGGATTTCTATTGCTAAAGAGGATAAACGACAATGCACACTGTCACAATGGTGTATTGCTACAGTGGATGGTGCATACGATGATTGAATCGACGGTGCCTTGATTGAGGCAATCTTC
The DNA here is from genome assembly GCA_027943335.1 of Chamaecyparis obtusa. Lineage (NCBI taxonomy): Eukaryota > Viridiplantae > Streptophyta > Pinopsida > Cupressales > Cupressaceae > Chamaecyparis > Chamaecyparis obtusa. The sequence goes on from BSBK01004172.1 coordinate 1,309,216, forward strand.
TGGGTGCTTGTTGATTGGGGTTTACTGGTGGTTTCAAAAAGTTTTCTCAGTTCTTAACAGAGAGAACACACACCTTTAGAGGCATGCACGATTTCAAAGGAGGCTGCTGCAGCAACTACAGGTGTCGCCAAAATATATTCTAAGCAGGGCATACAAATAGTTTTTGAGAAGAGAATGATCTGGGTTGCATGCAGAGGAGAGCTGGACGCTTGGAGTGAACTATAGGGCATCGATTTGTGCGACGACGAAGTGGTTTTTAGTTTCAATGTCTTCATTCATATGATTTTCGTGGTATTGTTAGGGCTTGCTTGGTTGCAAAGAGGTTTCATTGGAGTAAGTCCCTAAATCTAAGTTCCCTCCAATGGACACATATCTATCCGATTTGTCTTTGTTGTCATCATCTTTTCAAGCTCCTTTTGAAGAGAATGATTTATCTAGTGCTTGGGTTTGAGATGGAACACAGGCAAGGCGACACATAATACGCTGAGATGTACACAAAGGCTGGAATTAATTATGCTCCAGGTCTTGTCTTGCGTGGTGAAGCATTTGATGGGGGTAGAGGCAGTACAAAAAGAATGGAAAATTGGCTAATTAGAACCATAGCTATCAAATTCCTGCCAAAAAAAAAAGGGTGGAAGTGAGCGATATTGTTGTTCCAAAAGGTGGTTGGGAGCTTAACCCTACTTCTTTGCCTCCATAATTATTCCATATTGATGAAAATAAAAGTAGTGCATGATAACAACATCATTGGTGTTGAATCATTGCCTGCTTGGTTTTGCTTGAAGATGTTGAGTAGGAAATATAAACAATCAATATTTCCTTCTGATGTCCCAAATTCTTGGCAAGCGTCTAGAAAATACAACACAATTTATTGGATATTCTGTCAATTTTTTGCTACATATACGTGTAAGTAATTGCCAGATAGTAGTATACATGATTGTAGGACATTCAACATGTATTTGTTATTAGTGAAAAAATGTTGTAGGATTCATTGTTAAGCGAGATGTCAAGTTAACCTTGTGTATTACCTCCAAGAGAACTATAAATTACAATGTCTAATAGGGATGTTTTGAAATCTATATTTTCATCTAGTTCTCTATTTTTTAACTGTGAGGAATTTATATTTCATGTCCAGGCCTTGAATGCAGAATCAGGCCACATCGTACAATTGTTCAGTACTAGCATAACATCACTCTTCAATAGTGTCTGAACCGTATAATCTTATTAATTCAAGCAAATTAAGTGCAAGGCCTACATGAAATGGATAATTTTATGCTATTGAAGCAATTGTAGAGTTTGATGCTCTTAGTGAAGAGTAGATTTTGCGGTTTGTACATTGGTAGAATAACTAAAGTTTACTGGTCTATACTTTGCTTCAAATTTGTGACTCTGATTGTGTTTTTCTTATGTTAGATCCAATCATTTACTTTCCTAAAATATTCCTTATAGGTTGAATGTATAAAATAGCTTTCATCTTTACAAAATCTAAAACCATTTTTGTTAAATCAATTGAGCTCTTCTTTCTACTCAATTGAATTCACACTTGCATTTTATATCCTTATTTTAAAAATCTTTTCCTTGCAATTTTATAAAATCATTCAAAAACCATCCAATATAAATCTTCATAGTGTTTATGTATAATTTCAAGTTTTGGTGATCAACATGGCAGCCTCACCATCTTTTGGAGGGATTTTTACCCAAATAACTGTTGATTGGATACAAATCCTTTTGACAACATAATGCAATATAAGATGGTGGATTCAGGAAGAGCAGTAACTCAAAGACAAAAGATAAAATAATTGAATTGGACCTTCAGTGATTTGATTAAGTGGGCAACCCAAACAAATTGAGTCCAATATATCAGTTGTATAAAATTACAGGTGCCTCTCAAATTCTATCTTTTGACAAAAGGGAAAGCTTTACCCATAATTGATAAACATAATTAACAATAATAAAGAGGAATTTACAAGAATTTCCTTTAAAGTGCAAATGTAACACCCTTAACTACTTTACTAATATCTCAATCCAATAATCAATCTTGATTCATTGACTATTATTGTAACCACTAACATATAAGCAATGAAGTATCTTTGTCAGACAACATAATTTACAATCTGAAACATAACAACATGCATAAATTACAATTAGAGACATAAATATATAGTCCATTTTCAATAAAAAGTAGTTTAGCAAGTGTATCAGATTTGTCTCACCGTTCTTAAGCATTAATAATCAGATTATGCAAAAGAGGGATGATAACTTTGGCACACACCATAGTTGATGTTGTAGATTTTATTCTTTTCTCATACTAATGATATGGAAGCAATGTTGCATATACCTTGGGCTAACCTCACAATGGTTGCAGGGGTCTATAAGAGGTAATAAGGGGTTCCTCCTAGACATGGTACAAAAATATTGTAGAGGCTTAGGCTTTAAACAATTATTAAACCGAATGTCAAATCAAAACTGTTTTATCATATTTTGGTAGGAACTTCGCTACCCTTGCAACCCTTGTTATTCAGGCTGAACCATTGAAGCCAATTAAAACATAAGATATAGAGTAAGATGCATGTCAATCTATACTAAGAAGAAAGGGTTGTTGTACTGATTAAGTCCTCATAAAATATTTTACGTAGGTCTAAGATTCCACTTTTATAATAAATATACAATAAAGAAGTGGCCTTCTAGAAATATGTCAGTTGTGAAATAATTGGTCTTTCAATAATCTGTCAGGATTGAAAAGAACTGGGATTTTCATGAATTTAATTGACTATTGTGTTGTAGTAGTTATTCTTTTTAGAAAAAAATGGCAAAAATTTTAGAGACTGATATATTAGAAATTTGGAAATGTGTAGACAATGGGGTTGATTAAAAAATGTTGGAAGACTTATTTACCCTCACATACGTTTTATGTATTGTTTGAGTTTTGTCTAGTGCATGTATAAGTCTTATGTATATTTTTAAATCTTGAAAATTCCTTCCAAAAATATGACATATATTATTTATACAAATTTAATACTTTAAATAATAATATATTTTTAAAAAATCTAATAAGTTTATAAAATTTTCAAGAACAATGATAGGTTTAATTTTTATACTAGAAGAGGAGGGAGGAGGGAGGAAGGAGGAGAAAAAGGAGGAGGATAAAAAGGAGGACGAGGACGAGGAGGACAAGGACAAGGAGGACACGAAGAAGGGAGGAACAAAGAGAAGGAGGAGGAGGAGGGGGAGGATGAGGAAGGGGAAGGGGAAGAAGAAGAAGAAGGATAAGAGGAAGAGGAAGAGGAGGAAGATAGAGGAGGACGAGGACGAGGACAAGGAAACCAAGAAGAAGGGAGGAACAAAGTGGAAGAAGAAGAAGAGGAGGAGGAGGAACACAAGAAAGAACATGAAGAAGAAGAAGAAGAGGAGGAGGAGAAGGAGGAGGCCATTGAGGCTGAGGAGGAGGATACCGAGAAGAAGGGAAAACTAAAGCGGAAGGAGGGGGAGGAGGAGGGAAGAGCAGAAGAAGAACAAAAAGGAGTAGGAGAAGAAGAAGAAGAAGACACAAAACAAGAAGTAGAAAAATGAGAAGAGAGAAAGAGAAGACAATGGAGGAGGGGAAGAAGCAACAGAAGAAGGAGAAGCAAAAAAAGAAGGAGAAGAAGAACAAACAAGAGTAGAAGGAGAAGGAAAAAAATGTTTTCTTTCCCCTCCCTTCAACTTCCTAGTACATTATTTTATTTTATATCTATGCCAATTTGAAGAACTCCAAGGGTTGACACAAATGCCCTTAGCACATTATCATACCCATATAATAATCTCCATTGCTTGCTTAAAGTAATGGATTATCTATTATGTTCCTAGATAACAATGCTATAATCCCCATACTTTCAAGAGAATGGATGATATGTTATTGAATTTATCTTGGATATTAATACTTGATTCTTATAAATTTAAAGTATAACTATTCTTTTTCAATATGTAAAGAGATTTAGATTTTATAAAAATATTTTATTTGTAATAATGTAATATATACATTAGTTCATGTTTTAGGTCATATGTGTGAAGTTTTATTAGTTGGTTAACACATGTTGTTCATAAAACTTCACACGTGTTAACATATGTTGTTCTCTAATATTAATATTTGAAAGGGACTAAGTATTGGTGTTATTGATGCTTGTAAAGAGCTTAATATTAGCTTCATTAATATTTATAAAAAAATCAAGTATTAATCTCATCTATAATCAATTACTTACATGAACTATATGTAGAAACTTCTTCAATATTTAAAAAATTCACAAAATCAAGTTTTCCAAACATAAAGAGGTGCATTTGAAAACTACAAAATTTAATAACTAGCATAAAAATATAAGTAAAGTAAGTAGAGAGATAGAGAGATGTCATTTTCTAGAAGACTAAATATTTTCTAAAGGAAAAATGTAATGAAAGAAAATAATGTCGGCGGCCTCACCACCAATGTTATTCATTATATATTTACTTTAGAAAATATTTAGTCTTCTAGAAAATGATATCTCCTAGCTTATTTTACTTATATTTTTTAAAATATAGGTATGTTATTATATTTAGTTTCAAGTAGTAATAGAGATAACAATAAGGGTGTGGAATACAACAAGGAATAAAGCTAAGGTAGAAAGTATAAAGCAAATAAAAACATCTTCCATAGGGAGAGCATCAAGAAAATGTTTAACACACTTGAAGATTGGGGGGTGGTGGGAGAGGGGGGATGGGTTTGAATCAATCTCCAACTATATTAAATTTTTTCTTTAATTCCAAAATATGGAAATTTTAATTAGTAGCAATGAAGGATAAAGAAACCAACATCGATGCTTAAGAGAATGCTAGATTTACGTGGAAAAACCATGGTCAGAATATCTCACAATATATGTAAAGTATTACAAGAGGCTCACTGCCAAACTTGTAGCCAAGATTTACTATCTTAGGGAAAGATACAAAGGACTTGCAAATTGAAGATCAGTTCTCTAGCAAGATACAAGAAGGATTTGTAGAGGAGATTCACTATCTCAACATAAAACATATAAAATAAATTACAATGAGTAAGCCTTCAACATATTGCTTCCAACCTTTTCCATTGAATGTAGTTGCTCTTGACTCAGTGTCTTAAGAAACTATTTAACAATTTTGTACCAATACTCTAACCACACACATCTACTACCTCATATTCACATCTTTCAAAATCCACATACCACCACACACTTGGTAACTAATTTGATCTTCTATTTATACTATTTGGATCATCACAATCAACAATTAGGTTGTCTAGAACAAGGGACAAGGGGTAATTCCAACAAGTCAACCACCAAAACATAATTATGGTGAAAATAGTCCTATCTAGGAGATAGAGAAGACCTAAAAATATCATAGCACAATATCAAATGTGATCCCAAACATAAAACACACACACACACAAACTTGGTGCACATCCTCCAAAATCAGAAACATGGTAACATGTAGCAACAATTAGTTGGACTAAAAAAATTCTTCAACATGAAACCACTCAAGAAGATCCTCCTATGGAAAGATGAGACCTAAAACCAACTCAACAAATAATCCAATGCAACCAAGAACTCGACATAATTAAGAGTATAAATCTCGTCATCCATATAGTCATAAATAATAAAAAACCATCTCTAAACATAATGTAGAACCAAAGCAACCAATTATTGTTATGAAGATCAAATAGCGATGTTCCTTGAATATCAACATCATCCCAAGAATGTATTTCATGTTTCCTCAATGATACAAGCTGCCACAATCAGTTTGACACAGTTGTCAAAAACTAGAAGGCTAGGAAAATACATTAATGAAGCATATCATATAAAAAACATACCCAAAAGAATAAAGTTATGTAGGAAAATCAAGCAAACATCCCCAAAAGATAGAGTGATCCACCAAGAAAAGCTATAAAGCAAAACATACCATCTTTAGATCATAACTAAACTATTCTCATACATTGCAACCTTATAAATATTTAACATGGGGATACAAAGTTTTATTGAACACTGTTGTTTTGTTCTCCAAAACACTAGAAACTTAGAATGAAGTATCTTTAATCTATGAAGAAAACTTGATCATAAAAACCATAATATGTAATATTTTAGCCTTTATCTACAATGTTCCCAAATTGCAATCACATATCTACCATTTAGCCAAAGTGCAGAGCAAAGATCAAAACATAGTCTGACAAAATATTCACCAAAATAATCACCCAAGAACATAATTCATAAATAGACTTCATAAGTCAACTCCAAATCATTGGACAAGAATCAAAATATCCATAAATGTCACATACCACCATACTCAACTATCTATGGTTTCTTGTGACACTCTAGCTATACCAGATCAATACTGAACATCTGCAAAACCTTTGGAAAGCAACTAAGTTATCTATAAACATCTTATCCAAACCATTCCAACAATCTCCAGACTACTATACCAATATATATGTAAAAAGATTACATCTTCCATGTGAAAATTTTGACATCAATGACAACCATTCATTCATATGTATAATAGTTTCTCCACTTCTCTTTAAATTTAGAACCCCAATTGACATTAAGTCTTGGGTTAAGCTTCATGTTTGAAATAATATTATGGTAAATCATCGTCAAATAAAAATAGAAAAAGGGAGTTATCATAAACCAAAACCAATCTTTGAAAGCATTTCTTTGAAGAGAAGTGCATAGCTTCATAAAAAGTTCCTTAGACACTAGTGATTTCACAAATGTTATAAAACCTTTATACTTATTATTTAACTTGAAAGAGATTTTGGAAATTTGCCACTCAATCCAATCAAACAAGTTAAAATCCAAAATATCACTATTTTGTTCCACTCCTTTCTTGAATAGGTATCGAGCTTGTTTGGGGAAAGTAAGCACAATGGGCTAACCATGATACAATACTAATCTATTACACCAAATAGAAGAGATTTGAAACTAAACCCATGTTGAAGAGACTATTTCCATTTGTTGCCTTAATCTCAAAATACACAAAATTTAAACTTCTACACCATACATAATGTCTTTCCAAAAATTCAATGTTCTTCCCGATCAGTTGTCCTCAAATTCCAATTCCCATCTCAAGGATTAACCTATTCTCAGTCAAAGTTATTAACACTTTTCCAAAGAAATGCTACTGAGGTTCAAAAGGGAAAATAAAAAATTAATTAATTAAGTTATTTTGATAATTTTAATTAATTAATTTAATATGTTCCCCTTTTCAAATTTGCAATTTGAATTTCTAAAATCACGCTACATACTTATCAATTGACATAGATAGATAAAAATTTTATGTCCACGAGGCTAACCATAGCCTATGGAATAGCAAGGCAACTTAAGTTGACTTTAGTAACTCGGTCCATTTCTTGTGCAAGCTGATGATGAACCCACCTAACTTCTCAATGTACTCCTCGTTGAATAGGTTATTCCAAGAACTATCTGATATAGTATCCACAAATTTATCCCTATTGTTCTTGTAGGCTTCACATTCTAAAATAAAGTAATGTTCAATTTCCACTTTCCCAGTGTTGCAAAACATGCAAATTCTCTCTTCCCAAGCCTCCTTTGGCCTCTTCCAACGCCCAGTCTCACAACATAGTTGTGGGGAGTTGGTTCTTAACTGGGCAATAAGAATTTTATCTCTCCAAGAAATGTTGGTGCCTATGTACACTTTTTGGAGTTGATCACATGCGGGGTTGAACTCATTGATATAATATATTTTCTTCCTTCCAATCCCATTTCCCCAATTTCTCTTGTAAAATTTCTCCATAACGAAGACCTTTATTTCTTTGTTATTTGTGGGGCACAAGTTGAATTGGATATTTCATTTCTTTAGTACCCCTCCCCTAGTCTGATTTTCTTTATGTTATAGTTATTTTATGATGATGGATTATATGTTAGGAAACCATTGATGCTTATGATTTTACTGACCCTATACTTGCATGTGTATAGTTGATGTGTTTATTTTATATTTATGTTTGATGTGCCTGACGTGGTTGAGGGACGAAGTCATAGTTACTTGCTTGTGAGATCCACACGATCAGCTGATCCTTGCCATTGTCTGTTATTGTAGACACGCAAAAATGGACAAAGTGCTTTTAAATTGAAAAAATCAATGAAATGGCTCAAATCATCAAAATGCACTAATTCAATAAAAAAGGGATCAAATCAATTAAAATTGACATAATTAAATAAAGTTGGACAAAAACAATTAAAGCAAAGAAAAAATCAAATAATGAGGTTAAATAATTAAATCAAAGCTTAAAGGGATGAAAAACACTACATAATTGATTTTAATCAATTAATTGTATAGTTGTTTAAATCAAAAATCAAAATGAACCTTTTACCCTTACATGGCTAAATTTAATTAATTAATTAATTGAATTTAATAATTCTTAATATCTTTCAACAAAGTTGAGCAACCAATGAGAATTGAGGGCAAAAATACACAAATCACTCAAAAAGGATGAATCTCAATCACTCATTTGAGAGTTTCAATCTCATCCACTCAATCTTGTCCTTTTGTCCAAAGCTTTGAGACAAACCTTTAAATTGTCCCCCCATTTATGAACAAAGCAAAGTATTTGACTCAACCAAAGGTAAATCATGATTACTTCACTCCACCCCCTACCCTTGGGAATTTACTATAAATATGAAGCATTTTGAGAGCAATTGATATCTTAGAAATTCATTTGCAAAGCATTGTTACTATAGGCAATTGAAGAGCATTCTAAGAGCAATTAAGAGCATTTAGAGCAATTTGCATTATACTTTTGTCAATTTGAGCTAGAATCATCATCATAGAAGCATTGTAGAAGCATTATAGCAGCATACATTCTCATTTTAGAAGTTTCACTAGTGGAGATTTGAGCTGAGAGCTTCACTTACCACCTCTTTCTAGAGAGCCATGAGATGCTATAGATCTTAGTTTCATTTTTAAATAGATTTGCATTGTATTTACTTTAGAATTGTTGCTAATTTGATCTTAATTTCATGAAGGTGATTATCATCATCACACAAATGGCGCCCACTATGGGGCCCTAGGCCTCATTTTATCATTTTCATCATAATTTGCATGCTTGTATTGTCTATTTTTCGTGAATATTTTGTAGGAAATCGGTGAAGTCACGCTTACGAGAGATTTGTTCACGCCTGCAATCATTTTACTGCCGCCTACAATCTCTGTCCTGACGCCTGTTATCTGAAGATTCATGCCTGGCATACAAATTTTACACGGTTTTGAGTACTTTGTAGTCACCTACAGGTCATTCACTCACGCTTGTGAGATTAATGCATTTAGCCTTTGGTGTTTAAAGTCACGCCTATGACTCAGGAAGTATCACTTGGCCGTAAGCTGTTATTGCCTATCTTTACGCTTTGCTTTGCCATTTTAAATAATAGTCATGCTCATAATCTTGCAATTCACGCTTACTGTTATTAAAATTGTCGCTTAGCATAAATCATTTTCCGCAAGTTTAAGTTCTATTCATGCTTTGTGATAAATTGGTCATGCCTGTGTAATTTTCGGTATTGCCCGTGTCACTGCAAAGTGTCGCTTGCTATCAGTAAAGTTACGCCTGCTAACAATTCATTCATGCCTATTAGCTGGACAATATCGCTTGCTACCTATTGTCTTTGTTTACTGTTAAATTGATTAAATCATTTTTCTAACTCCTTGTTTACATGATTTAACAGTAAATGAGCAATCACAAGAAAGTATAGAAGCCGAAAAGCAGATTTAATCAAGAAGGAAAGGCTTTAGCAAAGAAGATTAAGAAGGAGAACTTTGAGCACATTAAGGCTATTCTTGAGACTACACAAGAGGAGGACAATCGGGTATTTCAGAATTACCTTGCAATTGTTCAAGAATATAAAACAAAATTTGTCTCTTTAAATTAGATTTTTAGTTCTTAAATCAAGTTTTCCTTTGAAAGTTTGGAAATAAGTTCTCTAAAGATTCATACACAATGGTCGCTTCATTAATTTTTGATTTTGGTTTCCCCTCATTTTGAATGGTTGTGTTGGACTAACTTGTTGGAGGAGGGAGTGGGAATGATCGCCACTAGGTGAGTAAAAGTTAGAAAAAAAGGCAAAAACCATAAAAAAGCGCCTAGCCATTGCTAGCTACAAAGGAAAAGGTATTCATCGAATCAAGCTTGCACTTGCTTAAATTGTGGCATTCATTGAAATCTATCTTAATTAAAATAAGGAATTTGACCAAACACCTCAATTATAAGAATCTCTTTGTTATGAGATTGAAAAAGAACTTTGTTGCTTGAGTGTTTGAGGAACTAAAGGGAAAGTTAGGGATATGCTTTTCACCTTTTAGGTGAACGAAATTCCCAAAAGCTTAACCTTAATTCCATTTTCCTTGCTTTATATGAACATGCTAGTTAAAATAGAGAATTAGTGGTCTCACCTCCCAAGTTGTGCCTTAACGAGGCTGGTGAGAGGGACAGCCCAAAGTGGGATACGCTCACTTTTGTTGCGGGAATCCAACCCACTATAAAATGAAACACATGCATCCTTAATGGGGTGTGTGACAAATAGATTTTAAATTTTTTGAATTTCCTCTAGTAGTCTTCACGGATTACGCAAAATCATACCTTGGTGTGTGTGGGAAACCCCTTAACATACTTGGGGGATGAAAATTTAAGATCTATTTGAATGGAATCCATAATAAATCCTGGATAAAGTAGCAAGACTACCTTTTAGAGCCATGTTAAGAGCCAAATTTGACTTTAAGTAAGCTGCTTGGAATTCTTTCGTGTGTTATACTTGTGGAAACAATCAAGAATATATACATTAGATTGTTTTAGGGACATGATGAAAAATTGATGTGTGTGTTGAGATTATTTTTTATTTTCAAACAAGAAAATTTCAAAGGACCTAATCTTAAAAGTTTAAAAAATTCAAAATCTTACAACTTGGTCAGAGAAGTGTTGCCTATGCACAAAATAATCCCGCCTATCAGAGGTTCAGTCATGCTTGTGACTTATATAAAAATGCATAGAAATGGTGAAATCATGCCTAAAAAGTATTGAAACACGCCTGATAAAACTGAAAAATCGCTTATCAATAGGAAAGTGCCACCTGCATCCTTGCAGTGTGTCGCCTAACAATATACTAGTTTACGCATATGAAAAATTCAGTCACGCCTACACTCAGATCAGGGACGCGCATAAATCTAAAAGGGAAAACAAAGAGTATTTGCAGGGGGGGTCAAAAAATTTTGATCATATATTTGAGTACCCTTTTCCGTGTTCTTACTGCTCCAACCTTTAGTCTAGTCAAAAATTCTGTTCTACACAATTGTTGTAAATTTTACAAAGGATTTGACTAAGGGCACGAGTGATTCTTTTTTCCAAGTGGTTTGTTCATGCCTGCTTTTACTAGATCCTACTACGTCAACCAAACTCTGTAAGCGGATGAAACTTACTTAAGAAAGAGCTCCCTTACCCAGGAGACGAGTCTACCACTCCAAGAATACCCCAAAAATCACCCGAACAAGAAGTGGAAGACAACATGATGTACTATGGTAGTTTGGGTAATAAAAGCAATAGTGGCATCGACCCCAATAACCAAGGTGATGCAAATAATGGGGGCATTGACATAAATAATCAAGGCAATACCAATAGTGGAGGGGCAGATCAAAACACTCAAGGAATTGATACCACTCACCAAAGAATTAATAATGAACCAACCGCCGATGATGCCACTGAGGAAAAGGTTGATGAAGCCATTCAATGCCCCCTATTTCTTAAGACTCATGGAAAAAGCAATGGCAAGAGATAAAGCGAAGTATTTCATGGACCTAGCCCAAACGGGTCTTACACTTCCACGAGATTATGATGTGAATCAACTTAGACCACCCGAAGTTGAAGAAAGTGCCATTGACATCATGAACAAACAATTCAAAGTATTTCAAATGCAACTGGATACAATCAAGCAAAGTGGGGATCCCAAACCCTTTTCTATCAAAGCATTGTGTCCATTCCCGTTTGATAGAAGTATAGTAATGGCACCATTTCCGATCAATGTAGTGTTTCCCAAATATGACAAGTATGAAGGAACATCGGATCCACAAGATCAATTGTGCGAGTTTTGTGCATTGAGCTTAGAGTTCATGCATGATACCACCTATTTAATGAGACTATTCCCAAGAAGCTTAGGAGGCATGGCTATGGAGTGGTTTTCTAAGTTACTCGTCCAGCATAAAAACCTTCAAAGAATTAGCTTCAAAATTCATGGCTCATTACTCATACAACATCAAGCATGAGGTCACGATGATAACATTATGAAATACTAAACAAAAATATGGAGAGACATTCCTTACTTTCTTACAAAGGTGGAGGACAATATTTGCTAGGTATCCTAGGAGTGTGCCCGAGAAGGAAAAAATGGATATATTCATTAATAGTTTGAGCACCGAGATGAACTACCGATTGAGAATGCAATGTCCCAAGACATTTCAAGACCTCATAGAAAATGGAGTAACAACAGAAGAAGTGTTGGTTAAGAGTGGAGAACTAAAATTGTATAAAGATAACAAGAACAACTCTAACAACAATAACTCCAACAATGGCACCAATCAGAATAAGAATTGGTTCAATAGCAATAATCGGTATAAAAACAACAATAAGGGAATAGTCAATGATGGGGTTGTTGAATCTAGCAACTTGAAGGTAACTCCATTTTCTCTTACAAGAACACCTAATCAGGTGAATAATGCCAACCATACCTCCAATGCATCTTCCAACAATAATGCTAATAATGGCAACCAAGGAAATAATCCAAGGAATAATAAATTTGATAAGTTCTTGGTGCCAACCCCTCAAAGGAACTTCAGACCTTTGGGTGAACCCCTCGAAAAGGCACTAAAGACCCTCGTAGCTAACAATATCATTACTCTACCTTGCATTCAGCCTTATGAGCCACACAACAAGCCTAGTTGGTGGAGTGCCAATAACCATTGCGAGTACCATAGAATTCGAGGGCACACGACAAATGAATGCTTGCAGCTAAAGAATATAGTGCAAGACTTAATCGATAATGGCATGATCACCATTGATGGACCTCAAAGTAATGAAGACCATACGACGTTCAAACAACCCTTTTATAAACATGACAAAGGGGAGTCATCTAATGACAAGAAACAAAGCAACAATAACATTAACTTTGCGCCACCTTATGATAACATTGTGAATGCTATAATAATCAAAGAGCAGCCCCAAAAAGAGACATCAAATGTTATTACTAGAGGGCAGACTTCAAGGATTACCCTACAAGGGGTTGCTCCTAAAAATATTAGCACTCCACGGTCCAACATTGTGATCAAGCAATCTTCTACAACAACAAAACCATATAGCTTGGTAGATTAGCTACAAAGAATTCCAGCACAAATCTCTATCTTGGAGCTATTGAAGCTATCCCCTAACCATAAGGAAATTTTAGAAAAAGCTCTAGTAGAGATGATTGTTCCTACTAACTTAGAAGAGGGGAAGTTCCAAAACATGGTAGGTCATCTCATTGCACCTCATTGCTTGTCATTCTCTGACCAAGATGACATGTCTATTACTCATCCCCAAAACCTACCACTGCATATAGAGGTCTTGATTGAATGCCATAGAGTCAAAAGAGCTCTCATTGATGGAGGAGCTGGCCTTAATATTTTCACATTAAGTCTTGTTAAATCCTTAGGGTTATCTGAGTCTTGCATTGACCCTATGAAAAGAATCACCATAAAGGCTTATGATGAAGCTGAAAGGGCCTCTAAAGGCATGATTGTATTGTCCATTCAAGTGGGACATGTCAAAAAGGACACCAATTGCCAAGTATTGGACATGAAGTTAACTTATAATATTTTGTTGGGGAGACCATGGATCCACAAGATGCAAGAAGTCCCATCCATGTACCAACAATGCATCAAATTTCCGTACATGGGTGAAGAAATCATGTTGGAGGGGACTCAAATCCGTTCCAATATTGCTATGCACTCAAACCCCTTCATGAGCTATTTATTCCACATAACTGGGAAGGAATCATTCAAAGATCCACCATTAAAGATACCAGAATGGATGATACCATGATAACATTAAATTCTACTCAAAACCCTCTTCAAGCTAGCTCAACAACATCAACTAAGGGAAAGGAAAAGATGAGCTACGAGGGTCCAAATGCAAATGAAGGTTCAGATCAAGTGCCTAAATTAGAGATATTACCCTAAAAACCCACTAGAGAAGAAAAAGATGAAGCTAAAAAGGCAAACTACAAGAAAATGGGTGAGATGATGGATGCATTTGACAAACAATGCAAAATTAGTTCCAAAGGAGTAGGGGAATACTCTATTTCCCTATTCAACATGCCCACATCTCCAAGAACACATGGTAAACCATCAAAAGAACACTTACCTCATAAGTATAACTCTTACTTTGTAAGAGAAAGTGACAAAGCAACATTCGACAAGGAAGAGAATGAAGTCCTTCAATGGCTTTATCATGATGAAGAGGATACCTCAAACACTCCCATGGAAAGAATCCATCATGCTAATATACAAACCGAGCAATATGGGAAAGGGTTTGAGATAATGCAAAAGATGGGATACAAGGGAAGAGGACCCTTAGGCAAAAGGAATAGAGGTTTACTAGAACCCATTGAACCTACTTGGAGGGCAAAAGAAGAAAGATCCAGGGTAGGCTACCAATACAAAGGTGAAAGCTCTAGCCCAATGCAATATTTCTATCCTCAAGTAAATGCCTTAGAATCTGATGGAGAGAGTGATGACTCCTGAGATTATGAGTGGGACACCCTATCTGATGAATCATGTCAAGATAAAGAAGTAGTCACAATACATACATATGCAAAGATCCCAAGGCAAGAAACTCAAGTCAATGAAGAGCCTAACATACAAGGTCTTAACATAGGACAAGCATATACCAATCCACCATGGATAGATACATTTTGGATGCCTTTGGAGGAGGGAGATTCAAATGTTATTTTTAGTTCGCTCATAGCTTTTCCCACACTATTTCTCGTAGAAGTCGATGAGGACTCAAGTGAAGGGGATTTCAACCCTTCTTCCATGGACCATCTTGAGGAAGTGCACGTCATAGATCTAAATGGTACAAAGTATGAACCCTCAAACAAAGTCATGTCCATAAACCCAATTGATAAAAACTTTCCCAATGAAACCTTATCCTTGATAAATCCCCATCTTATTGATTGGGACCAAACAAAGCCAAGTGACTTGCTTTATTTTCCAAATGATCAAGCAACAAACCAATACCTTAATACGGTTGAGCCCTCTTTCACCAATGAATTCAAACCGAACATGATAGCAGTAGCAAGGGTTCAATCTCTTAGTCAAAAGAAAAAAATGAAAAAAAATAAGAAAAAGAAAAGTTCTAGTGCTGAAAACCACTATGTGGCAGCACTAGAACCCAAAAAAGTAAAGATAAAAGACGTTTCCTTTGGTGAAAACCCAATTGTGGCATCAAAGGAAGAGAGATTGGATACTCTACCAGAGCATGAGGAAGAAAGGTCACCTATACTCATAGAGCCAACAGAAAAGGTTAACATTGGGATGGAAGTGGATCCAAAATTTATACACTTGGCAACATCACTTACACCTCTAGAAAGAGAGGACTTCATCAAGTTTTTCCAAGAACAACAAGTGAACTTTGCATGGTCATATGCTGACATGCCCAGATTAGATCTTGACTTTATAATGCATCATTTGAATGTTAGATCAGGGGTTAAGCCCGTCAAACAAAAGTTGAGGAAAATGCACCCACATATAGCTCTTTTACTTAAGGCGGAATTAGAAAAATTGTTGAAGGTGGGATTCATAAGGGCAATAGCCTATGCTAAATGGATGTCTAACATTGTACCAGTCATAAAACATGACAAATCCATTCGAGTATGCATGGATTTTTGAGACCTAAATATTGCTTGTCCTAAGGATGATTTCCCACTTCCGAGCATTGATGCAATAGTTGACTTAATAGTGGGTCATTCCATGTACTCCCTAATGGATGGTTTCAGCGGATATAATCAGATCAAAATTGCACTTGAAGACCAAGAGAAGACTGCCTTTACATGCCCTTGGGGCACCTTTTGTTGGAATGTCATGCCCTTCGGCCTTAAAAATGTCAGAGCCACATATCAAAGGGCCATGACAACTATCTTCCACGACATGATGCATACATTTTTAGAGGATTATGTGGACGATATATTGGCCAAGTCACACAAAAGAGAAGAACACCTACAAATTTTGAAACAGATATTCATTTGGTTGGAGCAATTCAAAGTCAGATTAAACCCAAAGAAATGTGCCTTTGGTGTCCAATCGGGCAAGTTATTAGGCTATATAGTTTCAGCCAAAGGAATTGAAGTAGACCCGGAGAAAGTACAAGCAATAATGGATATGGAGATACCAAAGAAAATCAGCCAAATGAGGTCCTTACAAGGCAAAATACAATCCATAAGAAGGTTTATTTCTCAATTGGCTGAAAAATGTCATTCCTTCACAAGGTTGCTACATAAGGATACTATATTCATGTGGGATGAAGAATGTGATCAAGCCTTCACATTATTGAAGACCTATTTGATAAATCCGCCTATCCTAATGCCACCAATCAAGGGCAAAGCATTGCTTTTATACATATCTGCAACCGAAATATCTCTAGGAGTACTTTTGGCGCAAGAGGATGAACAAGGAAAGGAAAGAGCTATCTACTATTTGAGTAGGACATTGATCAAATACGAACTTAACTACACATTCATGGAAAGGGCTTGCCTAGCAGTTGTGTTTACATCTCAAAAATTGAGACATTATATGTTGATGCATAAGGTAAAGCTAATTGCCAAAATTGATCCTCTTAAGTATTTGCTAAGTAAGACTGCCTTAACGGGTAGGATAGCCAAGTGGGTTATGATATTGAGTGAATTCGACATTGAGTATGTCGATAGAAAAGCCATAAAAGGACAAGTGATAACAGATCACTTAGCTAAGATTCCAATGACTTCTACACAAACTATTCAAGTGGAATTTCCGAATTCTGCCATTGTAAACATAGAGGCTAAAACGTGGAAGTTATACTTTGATGGCTCCTATACTCAAGGAGGTTTTAGGGCTGGCATATTATTGGTCACTTCTCAAGGTTACATCATTCCTAAGTCCTACAAACTCTTGTTTCCATGCACAAATAATATAGCGGAATATGAGGCACTAGTCATAGGCATCAAAATGGCCTTAGAATGGAACATCACAGAGCTACAAATATATGGAGATTCTCAACTCATTATCAATCAAGTCAATAATGAATATAACACTAAAGATGAAAAGTTGATGCCATATAAGACCATGATTGATGGATGGAAGAAGTACTTTGCCTTGATCACTTTTGAGTAGATTCTGAGAGAGAAAAATAGAGCAGCTGATGCCATGGCCACCTTGGCTTCCTTGTTACAAAAACCAAATCAAAATGAGAAGTACGAGTTCTTGGTGGAAGAGTTGGTGAAACTGGCATTCGACCTTCCTGAAACCCAAATTGTTTCCCTAATTCATGGACATGACTCACCTTGGTACGACCCTATATATACATATCTCAAAGACCAAGTGCTACCTTTAGACCAAACCTGAGCTCAAAAATGAAATTTTATACGCCAATCAAGTCGTTACATAATCCTCTCAGAAACATCGTATCGTAAGGGTCTTGACGGGATGTTACTTAGGTGTCTAGAGGAGGAAGAGTCTAAGTTAGCTTTGCATGAAGTTCACGAAGGCATTTGCGGGTCACACACAAGAGGGTTAAATCTAGCTAAGAAGATCCTTTGCTTAGGGTATTTCTAGAAGACATTAGAAAAAGATGCTTGCCACTTTGTTAGGATATGTAGCAAATGTCAATATCATGGTGACATGATACATGCACCGGTGTAGTAATTGCACCCATTTGTTACACCTTGGCCTTTCTATCAATGGGGGTTTGATTTAATTGGTGTCATATACCCACCTTCTTCAAATGGTCACAAATACATCACAACTGCAACAAAGTATTTCACTAAGTGGGTCGAAGCAGTTCCTTTGATCACGGCCATGGGTAAGAAAATTTCCATGTTCATCTTGAACCACATAATTTGTAGATATGGCATTCCTCATGCCATAATAACAGATAATGGAAAATAATTCAAAAACAAGGACGTGCATGAACTTTGTGCTACATTTCATATTACTCACCATTCCTCATCAACCTATTACCCTCAGGGAAATGGGCAAGCTGAAGCCACAAATAAGAATATCTTGAAAATCTTGAAGAGATCGGTCAATAAATCGGGAAGGGATTGGTATGTGCAAATTAATCTAGCATTATGGGCCTATAGAGTGAGCATTTAGACACCTACGTGAGCCACACCATTTTCATTAGTCTATGGGGCCGAAGCAGTTCTACCATTAGAGGTTGAAATCCCATCTTTACGAGTGTCATTGCAAGGGTTGATCAAAGATGAAGACTATAGAGTTGCTAGACTTCAACAATTGGAGTTGCTAGAAGAACATCAAACACAAGTTTATGAGCACCTGAAAGTGTATCAAAATAGAATCTCAAGAAACTACAATAAACATATCAAATCGAAAGTCTTTCAGGTAGGAGACTTAGTGTTAAGAGAGAACCCAAAGAATCAGGTTGAAAGAGAAAAGAAAGGCAAATGGGAGGCTAATTGGCTTGGTCCATTCATCATAGTGTCTTTATTTGGAATGGGAACCTATAAGTTATCAGATTGTGAAGGAGAGGAACTTCAAGAACCCATCAACAACATTCATCTTAAAAGGTTCTACACATGAGGGAGACAAAAGAGTGTACAGAGTATCAGATTAGGAGCATCATATTTATTGCACATAGTCAAAGAGATCTTGAAAAATAAAAGTAAAAAAATTGAAAAAAAGAAAAATACAAAAAAAGGAAAAAAGAAAAAAAGTGCCGTGGTGAAAACCTAGCAATAGGCACCTTGGTAGCAAAAAGGTGAAAACTTGGTAAACAAGTGCCTTTTGTTCCCTTAAGTTTGTCTTTCCTAGTCACATATGTCCATATTGCATTTCCAACATCCCATTTGTACAACTGCCATTGCATCCGTCATTTGTACATAGTCATAATAAAGTCGTTCAGTCACATTGTTGCATTGCCTATCAGCCCTAAGTTTGTTGAATGATCCCATTTATCACTTGGGGGTAGAAGATTAGAAATTTGGTACCAAATGGATTCAATAAGTGCTACAATCAGTCACGTTAGAGAGAGATTTGTCAAAGTTTCAGAAGAGTGGAAAGTTTATTGAACCTTTGATGGATATCATTGTTCAAAACCTAAGTATTTGATCCTACAACATGATCCTTGAGCCTTCATTGACTTTATAATTTGGGATTAAAAATTGACAAAACACCTTAAAGATCAGAATGCTTGGAAATACTTTTTGAAAATCATGAAACATTGCAAAACACTTGAAACTTTCTTTTGATAATCTTTATGAAACTGACTTTTATCACATCTTTTGAGCTAATCAATGATGTTTCGACTAGATTAGCCATGAGAAAGACATGATATTTGATTGCCTTTGAGTGATTGTTTTGAGGAAGACTCACCAACTTATGAGAGTTTGTCTAACGAGATGGTCATCAAAGAACCATTGAGGACTATCTCATAAGAGGATGGATTGACCTTTGCTTGTTTATGCAAATGGATCCCTTGGCTATTTAGATCTTCCATATCTTAATACCAAAAATCCACTTGTAATGTTGAATCCATTGACACCGGTATTCAGACTCTCATAGTTTGGTCATCCAACTAGTGAGGGTTGTACTTGGTTCAAAAAGAGGTTACCAAAAAGTGATAAAAAGTGGTATTCATATCATCATGATGTGGTCAGTGATGATTGTACTAGCTTTCTGGTCCCAAAATGCTCAATGATGAAAATTTATCTCCATGGCATTTCTTTGCTAAAAGCTGGTGACACTTAGGTTGCATTGCATTGCATCATCATGTTAGATTAATTGCATTGCTTTATCCTATTAGATTAATTGCATTATCATGTTAGAAATAATTGCATTTGTTTGTGGTTAATTTTCCAAGGACAAGGGGGTACATCAATAATCTTGGTTAGTGAAAACATTAAAGAAATGAGGGATTCAATCAAATGTCTTACTCTTGATCAATCAAAATAAAGAAAATGAGATTATCTTTTGCATTCATGCATAGCATTAATCATTAGTCATTATCCATATACCAGAAAAAGAAAAAAACATCCATACATCATTTGCATACAAATAGCTAAGGATAGAATTGCATTGCATCCATCGAAAAATTCAAAAACATAAGGGACATTTCCATAAAACATTTTGCATCCATACATTGAGAAATAGCGAAAATCATGTCATAAATCCATACATCATTACATCATTTATCTATATCATAAAATAAGATAACTACATCCATAGCATAAATCAAAGTAAATGTAAAACACATCATTTAGCTGCATAAAAGATAATCTCATAGACAACTCATCAAGAAGAACCAAGGAGTATATCATCATATATCAAAAAAACAAGTGTTCATCAATGATCCATCAAATCAGTATATCAAGATACAATGTCATACAAAGTGATACATCAAATGGTCTGATCAATCAAAAAACATGGCATGTGATACAAGTACATCAACCATGAGTGAATCTATCAATCAAGATCCTGTAGGACCAAATCCATCTGGACCTCTACCATCCTATGGGGGAGGAGCTTGAGAAGTACTCACTTCGCTCTGTCTCTGAACCATAGCAGACATGAACTGTTGCATCAAGGTGACAACCTGATCTAAATGCCCAACAACATTGGACATATCTATCCTCATAGCCTGAACCTCCCGTACTATAGTACCCATAGTGGGAACATCATGGGAACCCTGTCCCTGATCCTATGGCTGTTGATCCTATGTAGGCACCTACTGTGCAGAAACTTGATCTTGCTGTCTGAGAACATCATCCTGCTGAGCCAAGGCCACTCTCTGCAACTGAACCAAAGGATCCAATCCACTAGGAATCTACCTAGCAGCATCAACATGAGCATGTCTCTCCTATCTCTGATGTCTATGAGCTCTATGCTGTCTATCTTCTCTAGGACATACATCAAGTGCATCATCATGACCTCTAGCATGATCTCTATCCCTCGCATGACCACCTCTCACCCATACTCAACCAATAGCTGGAGGATCTCTTTGTCCTCGTCGTCCCCACTGTCTACCACCACCTCCTCCATCACCCCGACCCAGGACAGGCTCTGTTGGATCAGTGAAATGAGTAAACCTATTATGAGCCCACCAATCTGCAAACTTGTGAGACATACTTGCATCTGCCACACCAGAAAGCATCTCCCACCTGCAATAAACCATACTAGCAATTTGATCTAAGGCAAACTGATAATCAATGAGAGAACCCCACAAAGATCTCTCTACCTGTACTCGAGCATATAGTGATGTACCCTGTGGCATATCCTGTGTCCAACCATACTGTCTAGAAACTTTGCCAAAGTAGAAGCACTCAATAGTGGTAGTAGTGCGACCAATCATCCAGCGAGGGGAAAACATGTAAGGTAACTCATCATCATCCTCTCTCCACTGCTCGCAACCCCTATATGGTCTCCATAAAACTTGATCAAGATCAGCAATCTATCGCCACCAGTAATCCAGATGACCCAAATGATGCTGCACAACCATACCAGTGTATAGAAAAGCATATGGAAAACCATGAGGCTGAACCCTGTCATAAATAGGCCTAGTGATGGGAAGATGCTCCCATATCCACAACTGAAGAATAATTGCACTAGCTGACAAGGATGCACTCTCTCTATAGACTACCTCGTGAAAATCATGGTAGAGCTATGCAAGGATGCATGAACCCCAATCGAAGCATTGAGGATGAGTAAGTAAATCCTCCAATATCCTACCCCATCTGATAAAAAAACCATGACCTCACCAGTCAGGAAGAAGCAAACCACCGATCAATGCACCAAGTACTGCTAGCAATATAGGAAAGGAAGCAAACTGAGGTCAGGTGATCGTATCATCATCAATAGAGTTGTCCCTAAACACTCATCGACAGACAGTAGAATCATATATGGAATCATAATACACTACCTCTCCTTTGCATGGGATACATAGTAATCTACACACGTCCTCAGGCGTGATAGTCATCTCTCCATAAGACAAATGAAATGTATTGTGGTCGGAGTGCCATCACTCTACCACTATAGTCAATAAACCATGGTTTAGCTAGAACTATGGAAGATCAAGAAGGAAGCTCAAACCACACAACTCAATCACATGGAGCTCAACATCCGTAAGTGTCTGGCCCAAATCAATGACCCAAGAAGCAACTGTCTGGATGTATAGAGTAGGAAAGTTTGCCTATTGGCAAATCAAAGGAATCATATCAGTATACCATATCAAGGAATTATCTCAAGTCAATCAAGTCTATCAAAAGTATCAATCAATCACACCAAGTACCATTTGTTTGTGTCTCTATGTCCTGAGAATGAAGCAACAGTATCAAATCATATCAGTTTTCACACTGATTGATTTATCCTATCAATATCCTATCCTAATCGGATTGACACATCACATTCATTGGTAACACTATCCTGATATCCTAATCCATTTATTTTGTTGAAAGCAACAGACCTAATCTAATCATTCAACTCAAGCATTAGAAGTCATCAAATTTTTCATTAGACACAATTAAGTACAAGTGAAACAATTTTTTTTTTTTTCCAAAGTCTGCAGGCGTGATTTTAATCATCCCAGGCGACATTCCTCTTAAGCGATAACAAAAAGTTGTGACACAAGATTTTGCAGGTGTTACACGATAGTTCTCATGCTACGCGATAGTAAATCATGCTAGGCGACAACAAAATGTGGCCTAGGTGACAGTCAAATTGTTAGGGTTCCCTACGCGATAAAATATATGAAAATGGGCATTTTGACCTAGCTCTACGCATGAGTATCCTATTCTCAGGCAAGAATGAAAGTTTCTTAGGTGACATTAAACTATACGGATGCGTAAGAGAAAAGCACAGATGTGACAGTAAAAGGGTCTAGGCGACAATGAAATTTTCCTAGGCGTGATTTTGCATATTAAAGGCAATGATGAAACGGGAAATTGCAATAAATGCTAATAAATGAGCAATAAATGCAAATAAGAAGTTTGAAATAACTTATTGGAGGTCCATAGTTAGGTGGCCTCACATATCTCTGACACCTCTTGAATTGATGCTCTCGAATAGGGACAACCATCTCGAAATTCATCGCAGGACCAGAGCAAAATCACCAAAGATAAAAGTAAAAATGAATAGTAAAACAAGGTTTTTAAACCTATTTAAGCTATTTTGACCTAATTTTGGACTTGAAATTTGGCTTAGACCTATGTATTGACCTATCAAATTAATCGAGGCATATTCTTTAACTCATGGCATATCATCAAGTTTTTCAGAAATGAAATCATATTCAAGAAATCAAACATCAACAAATTTTTCATATAAAGCAATCAATATGTTTTAATTTCTAAGGGGGCATTAGGGTATCAAATTGAAATTGAAATCAAACATCATTGGAATCAGTGGGGCATCAATTTTTTTGTATCAGTATCAAAGGAATATCATTTTATCAGTATTAGAGGCAACAATCATATCATATCATATTAGAGGCAGCAATCGGTGAATCAGTGAATCAACAATCAGGACCTAAAAGTGATCGGGATCAAAAGAATCTTTGAATCAATGTTCTTTGCACATCAATTCAAAGAGGGGCATTTGTAGACACGCAAAAATGGACAAAGTGCTTTTAAATTGCAAAAATCAATGAAATGACTCAAAATCATCAAAATGCACTAATTCAATAAAAAAGGGATCAAATCAATTAAAATTGACATAATTAAATAAAGTTGGACAAAAATAATTAAAGCAAAGGAAAAATCAAATAATGAGGTTAAATAATTAAATCAAAGCTTAAAGGGGTGAAAAACACTACATAATTGATTTTAATCAATTAATTGTATAGTTGTTTAAATCAAAAATCCAAATGAACCTATTACCCTTACATGGCTAAATTTAATTAGTTAATTGAGTTTAATAATTCTTAATATCTTTCAACAAAGTTGAGCAACCATTGAGAATTGAGGACAAAAACACACAAATCACTCAAAAAAGATGAATCTCAATCACTCATTTGAAAGTTTCAATCTCATCCACTCAATCTTGTCCAAAGCTTTGAGACAAACCTTTAAATTGTCCCCCCATTTATGAACAAAGCAAAGTATTTGACTCAACCAAAGGTAAATCATGATTACTTCACTCCACCCCCTACCCTTGGGAATTTACTATAAATATGAAGCATTTTGAGAGCAATTGATATCTTAAAAATTCATTTGCAAAATATTGTTACTATAGGCAATTGAAGAGCATTCTAAGAGCAATTAAGAGCATTTAGAGCAATTTGCATTATACTTTTGTCAATTTGAGCTAGAATCATCATCATAGAAGCATTGTAGAAGCATTATAGCAGCATACATTCTCATTTTAGAAGTGTCACTAGTGGAGATTTGAGCTGAGAGCTTCACTTACCACCTCTTTCTAGAGAGCCATGAGATGCTATAGATCTTAGTTTCATTTTTAAATAGATTTGCATTGTATTTACTTTAGAATTGTTGCTAATTTGATCTTAATTTCATGAAGGTGATTATCATCATCACACAGTTATATATATTTATATGTATGTACATGCAGGTTTTGTATGCAGGCTTGCAGGTACCGAGCATGGACTTCCCTGAATTGTCAGGATGAGTGTGCCCTATCACAATATCTCAAATGGTAAGAGAGGGGAGATAACATAGGTCCAAAACCCTAACCTAAGCCCATTTGTCCTAGGATTGGACAAGTATCAGTTTGACTACCCTACCCAGATTTGTCTAGTTGACATGGATTCGTGGATCTCTTTTTTGAGGTTGCTTGGTTTTATTTTGTTTGGTCTCGATTGATTTATTTCTTAAGTGGGCGATTCTCTATGATTAATGATTTAATGATTATAGTTGAATTTTAATATTAATCATATTCTATGTTTATTTGAGAAAATTAATTAAAAAGTCAAATATTTGAATATTTAGATTTAATTGATTATTTAATTGGAAATTAGATTTAATTTATGCTTGTGTGTGCTTTATTAAATAATTAAATGTTTAATTGCATGGTTTTAGGATGCTTTAAATATTTAATCTATTTAATACAAATTTTAATTATTACATGTGCATTAACATTATTGAAAGTGAATTTGTTTTCAAAAGATAACAACTTGTTCAAAAAAGTCAATGTTAAGTTGTGCATATAAAGTTATTTAATTTAATTTAATTATGATTTACTTTCAATTTCTGATTTGAGTTGACGTGGGAGTTAGCTGTTGAGTTATCTTTAGGGTTGCATGAAAAGAGGGAATTGAATCTCTATTAGGGGAATTGCATTTCATTTTAGAGATTAGACAGGTATGGAGGAGAATTTTGGAGAGCTTGTGTGCTTTGGATTTTGGGGAGAATTTGGATTGTTATGATTGCTTATTTGTGCATCTGGATCCTGTGAATGCTTTCTACGTAGATTCAGATTCGCAGGTTGGTTCATCCTAGGAGGAATTCTAGCCTTCAGATCTTTAGAGGTTTTCAATTTCAATTTTTCTTGGATCTAAGGTAGGCTTTGAATTATTGCCTGTTAATTTCTGTGTGTAAATTTAATGTATCTCATTAGATAGATCGGGTGTTCTTACTGTTCTAGGTATTTAGAATACCCTAGTTATGTCGATAATAGATTTTTAATGGACATTTAGCACATCAAGGTTATGCTCGCAAAATTTTATTAGAAAACTCTTTATAGATTTCCTAGAAAATGATAAATTAATCCTAGATTATAGTTTAACTATAATGCTAGAAGAAAAATAAATCTGCCCTTGAAAGAAAATCAAATTTGGTTGAAAAAACCCAATTCTGGTAAAAATATATTCTATGTTAATATTGTATAGTCAAAAAAGAAATTAAATTACACAGTCAAAGTCAAAATAAGACAAGGAAAGAAAAGTCTAATTGGTGGCATGACTTTAGTAAAATGTGTTAAAAATATATATATATATATATAAAGAAAATATGTTATCTTGTTTTATTTCCGTTTTCAGAAATTTATCTTTTAGAAAAAATGAAAATAAAAATACATATGCTTGTTTTTATTAAATTGCATTGTTTTAAAAAAAATTAAATATAAAAAATTGAAAAAGGTTGTTTGGAGGTGGGGGCCACCAAATCCCCACCCCCTTGCCACGGTACACTTGCGTAAGGCAGGAGTATTGCGCATAGTACCCTGCCATGCGCAGGGGACCGTGCACGTGGACACAGTACTTGCGCAGAGAGTGGTACTACGCATAGTACCCTGCCATGCACATGTGCATGCCCACTTGCCCCCCTATGCATTTAATTAAACTTTAATTTATTTTGTTTATTTATTAAACTTTGTTTAATAAATGTTTTTTTTTTGTTTTATTATTATATAATTTAAATTAATTCTTTTTAAATTTTATTAATTGTTATTTAAATTAAAAAGTTTTTTTTTTAATTTTAAAAGTTATTTATATTTTGATTTGTAGTATAAGTTATTTTAAAGTAAATTAAATCTACATGTGTTTTGTTTTAGATTTTAATTTAATTTAATGAACCTTTATTAAATATGTTTAATAGTTGGTTTATTTGTTTTGGTCTATACATATATTTTTATATGCCGATATATGTTTTATGTAATTTATTTCCTAAATTTAGAATTTAAATTAAATTAGACCTTTTGTTTTAATAATCAAATATGACATATGTATATGTATATATGTTAATTAGGATGTATATATTTTATGCGTAATGAAACATATTTAATTTGAAATCATATTGGGAACATTCATTTGATAGGTGTTATGTTTTTATTAAAATTGGACGATTTTACTCTATTGGAGCCATAGGACAAATATAGGGAATATTCTTTGATTATGGCATTTTTGGGATTTCTATGTTAACATTCTCTTTGTAAGTTTATACATTTCTTTATTTGGATTCAATTATGTTCACTATGGATTGTAAATGCTTATGGCTCAATTTCAGTTTACTATGATGCAAATGATGTACTTTCATTCATGAAGTGTCTTCTTTTGCTTATTGTGTTATCGGGTACTAAAAGACCTAGGGGAAAAAATAGAGGCCGGGCTAAGTGTCGGTTGGACATGATTTTAGTGTTATGTTTTGGTGTGTATGTGTTCCGATCATCACCCTGATTTGACCATATGGGCTCATGCTGTTTTGAATTTTATTTATGGGTATTTTGTAACCTTTTTTAGTTCTTGTGTGTGAATTCGGATCTGGGATTACTTGATTGTATACTTATGTAATTTTAGATGCAGGAATTTGATGTTTTACTTATTATGGTTGTTTTCCTTGTATACTCTGTTGTAATCGATTGATTCGACCCAACCCTATGTGAAGTTTGTCCTATGATTCTCTTCTGTGATACCTTGTATAATTGAGTTTTGCTTCGTATTCTATATAGGGGAATATGGTGTTGACTTTCTATGTCCTATATATGGGATCAAGAGTATATTCTTTTGTGAACTCTTTTAGAGAGTGTGTTTTTTTATATTTTGGTTGTGAGAACTAGTGTGTTCCTATTGCACTAAGGAATAGATTTGAGGATCATTATTATTAGTTTGATGTTATTTGATTGTGAGCCTAAGGGAGGTTAAATAGGTGCATCTTAGGGGAGTGGATTACAATAGGGGTCCGGGACCCAAAGTGGTCAAAACCTAGGTAACCTATCGTAAGTTTGTTAATAAGTGATAATATAGTAATTAAAATTTGGAGAGTTCATTAAAAAGATAATTTAGAGATTATGCCTTGCCTATGCCTTGAGCGCTTGTTTAGGCTAAGGATGGGAATGGGATGATACCAAGAGAGTAGGTATGATTAGAATTCCTCATTTTCATGAGAGGGTATTCTAGTTCCGCGTGGGTCGTATTGAGGGTCCGGGGCCCAGAGTGACCAGTCTAGGGTAACTCAATGCTTGAAGGTACGGGGTCTAGTGTGACTAGTCCAAGGTAACTCAAGTAGATGTCCATTTTGATGACACTCCCATAGTATGTAGCCTAAGTCTCCTCCATAGTTTCTGCATTTGCCTCTGGTGGTGTATCTTTGTTGTCTCATTATTACTTTGTGGTTTATTTTGTATTATTTGATGTTTTGGTACATGTTTGTTATTTAATGTTTATTTATCTTTAGTTGTGGTACCTTTGAGTTAGTAAGCCTTCAGGATCTTTTTCTTAGCTTATTTTGTTGATGTTTGTTATCCAAGTGGGATATGTTGTTATCTCCTCAGCACGGTGGGAGTGGACCATTTAGGTTCACGAGGTCGGGTGGTAGCAATTCTTTCACCATTTGAGATTCTGACGTTCATGTACCAGTGCTGGATGATCCCTGTGGCAGTTGTTTCTTCTTGTTCTTCTTTGGTGGAGTTGTGTTCTTTTTCTTTTATGTGATCTTATATCATTGTATCAGTTTTCAGGGATATCATGTTGTGCTTTATTTCAATTATTGTAATTACATACCTTGCAACATGTGTAGTGGATGTAGGTTATTATGGATACCTTATGGTACTTGTTGTTCCTATGTTATCCTTTATGTGGTGTTGCATTTATCATTCATTTATTTATATGAGTTATGTAATTATATCTAATATAAATTAATTAATTAATACTTACATAATCTTCCTCAAGGAATCCTTGAGAGTTTTAATCTGTGTTAGTTGTTGTATTAATATGAGTAAATGGTAATTGCTTCCGCACTGATGTTTATCTTGTTTGTAAACTTTTTAAAAAAAAAATTTGCAATCTTAGTTGGATGTTTAGGTTAAGTTCTCTTGGGTTCCCTGGCGGGGTATTACACTTGGTATCAGAGCACCGGGTTTCTACACTGGGAACTCTAGGAAGTTGTGTGCCCATTAGATGTTTAAACTGTCAAAACTTGAAACCAAACATAGACACATAACTCTTTTATATTTGAGAACCATTAAATTGCAACTAAACATTTATGTTTTTGCTTTCTCTTAAATGTCTTTGAGATATCACTTTGTCTAGTGATTTTCATAGGTGATTTGATTATCTATTGTGTTTAGGTACCCTCTCTAATGCATCTAAGGTGAGGTACCTTTGGATGTCATGAAGCGATTACTCCTTTGAGTGCGGCTACAACTAGTCACCTTGTTATGTGAATATTTTATGATTGATAATTTATTTTGGTTGATTGATGAATTGTTCATGATGTGTGGAGGCTAGCATTGAAATTTTGAACTTTCTTATGATTGAATTAGTCACCTAACTCTCTTTTCGTTATCTATTTTGTGACACTAGTCACACTTAATTTATTGTTGAAATAGAGATCTCTTATGATTTAATGTTGGACTTATGATTCCCCCACTTGGGTTTTACCTTTTCGAGTTTTGTGGTGGCTACTCTGAATGTTTGGTATTGTTGGCCCTATTCTGTGATAAGTGTTGTTTCTATCATGTTCATCATGGACCCTGATAGTATGTATAAGGGAGGACATCACAAAGATGGTACTATGTTTACTGTGTGAAAATAGAATAATTGTGTATCATATATGTTTTCATAAGTGTTGCATTAACTAGATTTACATGAACTTATCAACTTATTATTTGATGAAGATACGAATGTGTGTTTTATGAAAATGATTCTAGATGTTTTCTATAATGATGAATGAATAAAGGTTTAGATCTATTTTGAATTGTTAATGAATGATTGATCAATGTGATTTTTAGTTTATTCCTAAACCATAATTACAATGTCCTTAATGATTGTATATCATGTTCTTATTTTATGGCTTGTTTTCAGATGTTGTGTTTTGTTTTAGTAAATGCTTTGTGTTTGAGGGATGCATACCCCTATCTGTTTGTAGGCTTCCATGAGTAAGCCTAACCCTAGGGGGTGGATGTAGTACCCCTCCCCTAGTCTAATTTTCTTTATGTTATATTTATTATAGGATGATGGATTATATGTTAGGAAATCATTGATGCTTATGATTTTACTGACCCCATACTTGCATGTGTATGGTTGACATGTTTGTTTTATATTTTTGTTTGACGTGCCTAATGTGGTTGAGGGACGGAGTCGTAGTTACTTGCTTGCGAGATCCATACGATCGGCCGATCCTCGCCATTGTCTGTTATATATATATGTATGTATGTACATGTGAGTTTTGTATGCAAGTTTGCAGGTACTAGGCATGGACTTCCATGAATTGTCAGGATGAGTGTGCCCTATCGCAATATCTCAAATGGTAAGAAAGGGGAGATAACATAGGTCCAAAACCCTAACCTAAGCCTATTTGTCCTAGGATTGGACAAGTATTAGTTTGACTACCCTACCTGGATTTGTCTAGTTGATATGGATTCGTGGATCTCTTTCTTGAGGTTGCTTGGTTTTATTTTGTTTGGTCTCGATTGATTTATTTCTTAAGTGGGTGATTCTCTGTGATTAATGATTTAATGATTCTAGTTGAAATTTAATATTAATCATATTCTATGTTTATTTGAGAAAATTTATTAAAAAGTCAAATATTTGAATATTTGGATTTGATTGATTATTTAATTGGAAATTAGATTTAATTTATGCTTGTGTGTGCTTTATTAAATAATTAAATGTTTAATTGCATGGTTTTAGGATGCTTTAAATATTTAATCTATTTAATACAAATTTTAATTATTACATGTGCATTAACATTATTGAAAGTGAATTTGTTTTCAAAAGAAAACAACTTGTTCAAAAAAGTCAAAGTTGAGTTGTGCATATAAAGTTATTTTATTTTATTTAATTATGATTTACCTTCAATTTCTGATTGGAGTTGATGTGGGAGTTAGCTGTTGACTTATCTTTAGGGTTGCATGAAAAGGGGGAATTGAATATCTATTAGGGGAATTGCATTTCATTTTAGAGATTAGATAGGTATGGAGGAGAATTTTGGAGAGCTTGTGTGCTTTGGATTTTGGGGAGAATTTGGATTGTTATGATTGCTTGTTTGTGCATTTGGATCCTGTGAATGCTTTCTACATAGATTCAGATCTGCAAGTTGGTTCATTATGGGAGGAATTCTAGTCTTAAGATCTTCAGAGGTTTTCAATTTCAGTTTTGCTTGGATCTAAGGTAGGCTTTGAATTATTGCCTGTTAATTTCTATATTGCATTTATTTAGCTTTCATTGTCTGTGTAAATTTAATGTATCTCATTAGATAGATCTGGTATTCTTACTGTTCTGGGTATTTAGAATACCCTAATTATGTTGATTTTAGGTTTTTAATGGAAATTTAGCACATCAAGGTTATGCTGGAAAAATTATATTAGAAAACTCTTTATAGATTTCCTAGAAAATGATAAATTAATCCTAGATTATAGTCTAACTATAATGTTGGAAGAAAAATAAATCTGCCCTTGAAAGAAAATCAAATTTGGTTGAAAAATCCCAATTCTGGTAAAAATATATTCTCTGTTAATATTGTACAGTCAAAAAAGAAATTAAATTACATAGTCAAAGTCAGAATAAGACAAGGAAAGAAAAGTCTAATTGGTGGCATGAATTTAGTAAATTGTGTTATATATATATATATATATATATATATATATATATATATATATATATATATATATATATATATAAAGAAAATATGTTATCTTGTTTTATTTCCATTTTCAAAAATTTATCTTTTAAAAAAATAAAAATAAAAATACATATGCTTGTTTTTATTAAATTGCATTGTTTTAAAAAAAGTTAAATATAAAAAAAATTGAAAAAGGTTGTTTGGAGGTGGGGGCCACCAAATCCCCACGCCCTTGCCACGGTACACCTGTGTAAGGTAGGAGTACTGCACACAGTACCCTGCCATGCACAGGGGACCGTGCGCGTGGGCACGGTACCTACGCAGATAGTGGTACTGCGCATAGTACCCTGACATGCGCAGGGTACCATGCACATGCGCATGCCCACTTGCCCCCCTATGTATTTAATTAAACTTTAATTTATTTTATTTATTTATTAAACTTTGTTTAATAAATATTTTTTTTTGTTTTATTATTATATAATTTTATTAATTGTTATTTAAATTAAAAAGTTTTTATTTTATTTTAAAAGTTATTTATATTTTGATTTGTAGTATAAGTTATTTTAAAGTAAATTAAATCTGCATGTGTTTTGTTTTAGATTTTAATTTAATTTAATGAACCTTTATTAAATATGTTTAATAGTTGGTTTATTTGTTTTGGTCTATACATATATTTTTATATGCCGATATATGTTTTATGTAATTTATTTCCTAAATTTAGAATTTAAATTAAATTAGACCTTTTCTTTTAATAATCAAATATGACATATGTATATGTATATATGTTAATTAGGATGTACATATTTTAAATGCGTAATGAAATGTATTTAATTTGAAATCATATTGGGAACATTCATTTGATAGGTGTTATGTTTTTACTGAAATTGGACGATTTTATTCTATTGGAGCCATAGGACAAATATAGGGAATATTCTTTGATTATGGCATTTTTGAGATTTTTATGTTAACATTCTCTTTGTAAGTTTATACATTTATTCATTTGGATTCAATTATGTTCACTATGGATTGTAAATGCTTATGGCTCAATTTCAGTTTACTATGATGCAAATGATGTACTTTCATTCCTGAAGTGTCTTCTTTTGCTTATTATGTTAGGTGTATTCAAGCTTCCAAATCATTACCAATATGCTGCTCATTTTTCCTGTATTCCCAGAATGAGAATTTTGTTAGATATTTGTGATGTTAGGTGTATTTAAGAGAATGGATTTTAATTTCGTGGCTTAATTCCAAGTTTCAATTTTGTAGATTACCTTACTTTTTGTGTTTCCTGGAATTGTCAGTTGTCGTAATTGGTAGAATTTTTATGTTGAAATTGATAGTATTCTATGATTGTAACTATTGGAGTTGATGAAAAATAACCCACAGCTCCCAAGAAGACCTGCATGCAAACACCTGTCACAGAAAGAGAGAGAAACAAATAGCTATGGAGGCTTGAATGCATTGATCCACGAGAGAGGAGAAATCTTTGATGTGAAAAACCAAAAGTTGCAATCAATAATGAAATATCAGAAAAGGTTACAAAGTGTTATGAGATCAATCCTTATAAAAGGAGATCAGAAAACTTAAAAAGGTAAAACCCTAGGTTGCATAATAATAATTAATAAAGTAATTAATTATTATATGCCTAAAGTTTAGCTTAAGTAGAAAGAGGTAATAAGTGACTTAATAATTAAATCAATATGATTCAATTAATAAGCAAACACTTTATTACTCTAACACCCCCCCTTAAGATAAACTTTGGGAGAAGCTAAAAACTTAGAAAGAACAACTAAAAGCAAATGTGTCCTGGCAACAAAGGCCTGATCAGGTACCCAAGTACAAAAAATAATCTCTACAAAGTGGAGAAATAGAGAAAACCACATGGGAAAAACTCTACTCCAAAAAGAGACAAAGACTAGTCTAAAGGACTGAAGAAGCCTCCAAAACTAGAAATGTTCCAAAAAATAGGAACAAAGATGAACATGTACAACATCACTGAAGTATGAAACTGCAAACTCTATCAAGAAGAAACTGATGATCTGAAGATCCTCCACTGAAATATGACCAGGTAGAGAAGACTGTAATCTGCATGAGTGCCCTCAAATGACACTACTCGAATCAAGATGCAAATAAAGGAAAACACCTAAACTCGAAGATACATATGGCATAAACACCAAAAGCCTGAAGAGCTGATCAATCAAACCTGGAAGAGTGCATCCAAAAATAGGAAAGAAAATAGTTTCTATATGGTAAATGATCCATCTCACCGGAATGCATAGGTACCCAGCCACTGCAACCGCCTAGTACATAGAATCAAATAATGAATACATAGCTCACACAATCAAACCAAGGAAGCAGTATAACCAACAGTAGAAACCCCTCCATACTGCTAACAAGGGAGTAATGATAGGTACACTAAAAAGATTGTCCAATATGAACTGCATGATGAAGATGAATCTGGAACATCGAATGTGCAGAGAGAGGAGAAACATAAATAAAGATACCTGAGGCTAATGTCATTGGAGGAACACTCACATGACAAAAGAAGATGGAAAACAAAGGCAAACATCAAACCCCTTGGCACTGTATAATGGAGTGCGAGTACAAATAGCACGAACGTGTGCAAGATCCCATCAAAGCAATAGAATGACACTTTATCTTAGTGTGTGTGCATAAAAGAATGCTACAAAAGTGAAGTATATATTGATCAAAGAAGATCAAAGGCTACTAAAACAAAAGAACAACCTAAGACGAGCCATCCCTCAAAGGGAAGAGATCCCATCACCTGAAACAACTAAGATATCCACTAGACTGCAAAATAGTAAGAATCTAAATAAAATGAACCTAGAATAGAATCTAGAAAAATGACTCACAACACTGAAAAGATCTCTGAATAAGCTTTCCAATGATATATCATTTTCCAAAAATGGAGTCTGGATGTGCAAGATAGAGCTCCCGGAGTGCAAAACTAAAGATCTAGCTTTGACAGAGAAAAACACTATTAGAAAAATAAAACCAAAAACAATAACCTCTAGATCTAGAAAGAGCTTGGAATTAGCTTTTCGACGATATCTAGTTTGCCAAATTTTGACACCGTATGCTCAAGATATGAGCAAAAAATAACAGTTGTGTTGGAGGGCCCAAAGAAGGTGTCTGCAAGGACCTGAGGATGGGTGACATCAGCAAAAGGATAGAATCACACATAAAACCATTAGATCTAATAAAAGCTCAGAAAGAGCTTTCCAAAAATATCTTGTTTGTCAAAAACGAAGCCCAGATGCAAGAGAAATGGATCCCAAAATGCAAGAGGTCTAAAATGCCAAGATCACAGAGACAATTTGACTTTGACAACAAAAAAAGAGCATCAAAATGGCAAAATCACAAAACCATACTAGTAAATTTGGATCAGGCTCAGAATCAGCTTTCCAACGATATATCACACGCCCAATTACAATCCCAAATGCTCGAGTTATGTGCAAAAAACCACAGGTAGCTCCAAAAAACTCAAAAAAGGTGAAATTGCTGCTGATGTCATCAAACAACGAGCCTAAATTTGATGGCCAATTGGCCGTCATGGCTCAAATCCACCAGGGGCTGAAAAAAGAGGCCTTGGTCACATGGGTGACCAGGGGCTAAGACTTAAGGTGCTGGGGGCCAGGTGCTGGCCCCCCATATGACCCGGTCCTTTGCAGGCGGAGTGCTGGGCTGAGCGGGCGGCGCAGACAGCAGGGGCTGATTGCGACGCGGGCGGTGAGCGAAGGCCGCTGGTGGGTGGAGGTCGCTGGGGGGAGGCCATAGGGAGGCACGCGAGTGGCTGCCCCCTGCCCCTCGCCCCCCCCCAATTTTTTTTTAAAAATAATTTTTTTGAAATCATACTATGCTACCTCGATTCACGTGCTAGGCCGTATGACTTGGTGGGCAATTTTTTTTGCCTCAGAGGCCAACTTGTCAAAAATAGACAAGTTTTATATGATTTTTGACTATCTCGGGCCTTTCAGACGCAATTGTGAGGTCCGTTTGGGCCAGAAGTGTTCCAAAAAATATTGATCACCTTAGGATTTGTGCCGGGGCTGATTGCAAATTTTTTTCTCACAGATTCCAACTTTGTCCGAATTGGATAAATTCTATATGGATCTTGGGGTTCTTGGATGCTTTGAATGCAACCATGAGGTCCGTTTGAAGCCAAGATGACGAGACAAATAGGTCCCCCCATATCTGACAGGAAACCCTCTCTGAAAATGTAGATCTGACGAACATGACCGAATCTCTCAGGAAGAGGACAAGGGCAAGCAAATTTAAAGCTCTGATACCATGTTGGAGTTGATGAAAAACAACCCATAGCTCCCAAGAACACCTTCATGCAAACACCTGTCACAGAAAGAGAGAGAAGCAAACAACTATGGAGGCCTGGACGCATTGATCCACGAGAGAGGAGAAATCCTTAATGTGCAAAACCAAAAGTTGCAATCAATAATGAAATGTCAGAAAAGGTTACAAATTGTTATGAGATCAATCCTTATAAAAGGAGATCAGAAAACCTAAAAAGGTAAAACCCTAGGTTGCATAATAATAATTAATAAAGTAATTAATTATTATATGCCTAAAGTTTAGCTTAAGTAGAAAGAGGTAATAAGTGACATAATAATTAAATCAATATGATTCAATTAATAAGCAAACACTTTATTACTCTAACACCCCCCCTTAAGATAAACTTTGGGAGAAGCTAAAAACCTAGAAAGAACAACTAAAAGCAAATGGGTCCTGGCAACAAAGGCCTGATTAGGTACCCAAGTACAAAAAAGAGTCTCTACAAAGTGGAGAAATAGAGAAAACCACATGGGAAAAACTCTACTCCAAAAAGAGACAAAGACTAGTATGAAGGACTGAAGAAGCCTCCAAAACTAGGAATGTTCCAAAAAATAGGAACAAAGATGAACATGTACAACATCACTGAAGCATGAAACTGCAAACTCTGTCAAGAAGAAACTGATGATCTAAAGATCCTCAACTGAAATATGACCAGGTAGAGAAGACTATAATTTGCATGAGTGCCCTCAAATGACACTACTCGAATTAGGAGGCAAACGAAGGCAAACACCTGAACTCGAAGATATAGATGGCATAAACACCAAAAGCTTGAAGAGCTGATCAATCAAAGCTGGAAGAGTGCATCCAAAAATAGGAAAGAAAATAGTTTCTATATGGTAAATGATCCATCTCACCGGAATGCATAGGTACCTAGCCACTGCAATCGCCTAGTACATAGAATCAAATACTGAATACATAGCTCACACAATCGAACCAAGGAAGTAGTAGAACCAATAGTAGAAGCCCCCCCATATTGTTGACAAGGGAGTAATGACAGGTACACTGAAAAGATCATCCAATATGAACTGGATGATGAAGATGAATTTGGAACATCGAATGTGCAGAGAGAGGAGAAACATAAATAAAGATACCCAAGGCTAATTTCATTGGAGGAACGCTCACATGACAAAAGAAGATGACAAACAAAGGCAAACATCAAACCCCCCCGACACTTTATAATGGAGTGCGAGTACAAATAGCATGAACATGTGCAAGATCCCATCAAAGAAATAGAATGGCACTTTATCTCAGTGTGTGTGCATAAAAGAATGCTACAAAAGTGAAGTATACACTAATCAAAGAAGATCAAAGGCTGCTAAAACAAGAGAACACCCTAAGATGAGCCATCTCTCAAAGGGAAGAGATCCCAGGACCTGAAACAACCAAGATATCCACCAGACTGCAAAAAAGAAAGAATCTGAATAAAATGAACCTAGAGCTGAATCTAGAAAATTGACTCACAACACTAAAAAGCTCTCTGAACAAGCTTTCCAATGATATATCATTTTCCAAAAATAGAGTCTGAATGTACAAGATAGAGCTCTCGGAGTGCAGACCTAAAGATCTAGCTTTGACAGAGAAAAAAACTATTAGAAAAATAAAACTAGAAACAATAACCTCTAGATTTGGAAAGATCTTGGAATCAGCTTTCTGATGATATTTCGTTTGCCAAATTTTGACACCGTATGCTCAAGATATGAGCAAAAAACCAATAGCTGTGCTGGAGGGCCCAAAGAAGGTGTCTGCAAGGATCTGAGGATTGGTGATGTTAGAAAAAGGATAGAATCAAACATAAAACTATCAGATCTGATAAAATCTCAAAAAGAGCTTTCCGAAAATATCTTGTTTGCCGAAAACGGAGCCCGGATGCAAGAGAAACGGATCCTGGAATGCAAGAGGTCTAAAATGCCAAGATCACAAAGAACATCTAACTTTGATAGAAAAAAAGAGCATCAAAATGGCAAAATCACAAAACCATACTAGTAAATTCAGATCGGGCTCAGAATCATCTTTCTGATGATATATCACATGCCCAATTACAATCCCAGATGCTCAAGTTATGTGCAAAAAACCACAGGTACCTCCAAAAAACTCAAAAAAGGTGAAATCTCTACTGATGTCATCAAACAACGAGCCTAAATTTGATGGCCAAATGGCTGTCACGACTCAAATCCACCAGGGGCTGAAAAAAGAGGCCCTGGTCACATGGGTGACTAGGGGCTAAGATTTAAGGTGTTGGGGGCCAGGGGTTGGCCCCCCATATGACTCGGTCCTCTACAAGCGGAGCGCTAGGTTGAGTGGGCGGTGCGGACGGTGGGGCTGGTTGCAATGTGAGCGACACAGATGATGGGGGCTAACTGTGGCGCAGGCAATGAGCGGAGGCCACTGGTGGGCGGAGGTCACTGGATGACTGAGTGGAGGCCGCGGGGTGGCGTGCGGGTGGTCGCCCCCCCCCTAAATTTTTTTTTAAATATTTTTTTTTGAAATCGTACTTTGTTGCCTTGATCCGCGTGCTAGGTCGTACGACCTAGTGGGCAAAAAGAATTTGCCTCAGAGGCCAACTTGTCAAAAATAGACAAGTCTTATATGATTTTTGACTATCTCGGGCCTTCCAGATGCAACCATGAGGTTCGTGTGGGCCAGAAGTGTTCCAAAAAATAGTGATCGCCTCAGGATCTGTGCCAGGGTCGATTGCAAAAATTGTCTCACAGATTCCAACTTTGTCCAAATTGGACAAACTTTATATGGATGTCGAGGTTCTTTGATGCAGAGTGGTTAGCAGAGGTGGTGGATTCACAATATGGTTTGTTTGATTTACAAGTTTACCCACTAGCTTCCAAGGCAATACAAAGCAAAATGCCCTCAAAACATGAAATCTAACTTCCAAACTTTCAAGAAGGATTTAAGATGAAGTAAACTAAGGTTTCAAACTGGTTTCAATCAATCCCAACTCCGTATGCAACTTCAAACAGTCAATTTCTCCAAAACTGCCAATTAGGCTTAGTTAATAGGCTAGTAGCCCTCCAGCAGCGTTATAACCCAAATAACTCAAAATTTATCCAAATGAACTTGCAAAAAAATTATCATTCCAAATACCCTTTTGAGAGAAATATAACATACTAAAAACCTAGTATCAACTTCTTTGGGAAATGTGCCCCAAAATCTTGACTGTCTCTGTTTTAAGAGGCCTAATTTGATGCCTTTACAAAGAAACCCTACACAAAACACATCCAAACTTCACAAAACTCATAGGCTAGTCATATTTCATGTCCTATTAGGCAAATCCTCAGTCAATTTCATTCTATGAGGCCAATTGATACAAAAGCCCCAAATTCACCATTAAAACCCTCTTCCACCTAGGGTATCATCAATCTGATGCTTGCACTCACTTCCAGATCATAAAATTCAACATACACCATGTATTAGTCATATAATGAAAGGTTATTCAATAAAATATACTCCTTGTTCAGCCAAATACCTGGCTGTGATACACTTGCCTTGTTTTGGGTACCCAATTCCTCTTCTTCAACACTCAAACTTGCATTTTCACAATATTACCCTGCAAAACTTCATTTGTCTGGTTATTTCATGGTTAGATATGCATGTTAGAACTCTAGGGATCCCTCCTTGGGGTCAGGAGTATATACAATGGATGGAACCCTTCATTGTTAGTGGCAAATCAATGTAAAAATCACTGTTTTATTGAGACAGCAGTAATAAAACTTATTTAAAATCACCAAACTGATATGAAAATGCTTCAAGAACCCTTAATAATTTCTTACCAACCTCAGATAAAGATTATTGCATTCAAAACACCTCAATATTGCAAGGAAAACTCAGATTTTCATTGATATTTGCTTTGTCCGTACAGTTTTCTGGGTTCTGCCATACATATCAGTCACCCCTGAGTTTCATTTGACCATGGCAACCTAAATAGGTCTAAAACCAACTGCCCAACCGACTAGATTGGTTACAAAGCTTTGATTAAACAAATAAACATTAGTTTGTAGGTTTCCCTCCAAAACTTTAAGGACCGTTTGAATTTAAAAATTCAAATTATAAACTATTGGTTCTATGCACTTTATCAACCTCTATGCTATGCCACCAGCCTATAAAGGACTCAAAGGACTTATTGAATGATTCTAAGACTAAAATGACTCAACCTACCCTATTTAACCATGTATTTGCATTATATCATCTATTACATTATTTTATGCCATTACATGGCTTTATTACATTGACCTTACTTATGACATTCATGAAACACATTGTTCCTAATATGACTATTTGTCTTCAATGGTCCTTGGTCTCAGGTGTCTTCTTGGATGCTTTGCATCATTCTTGGATGCTCTAAATGCAATCGTGAGGTCCGCTTGAAGCCAAGATGACCAGAAAAATAGGTCCCCCCAGATTTGACAGGAAACCCTCTTTGAAAACTTAGATTTGATGAACACGGCCGAATCTCTCAGGAAGAGGAGAGGAGAAAGTAGATCTGAAGCTCTGATACCATGTTGGAGTTGATGAAAAACAACCCACAGCTCCCAAGAACACCTGCACGCAAACACCTGTCATAGAAAGAGAGAGAAGCAAACAATTATGGAGGCCTGAATGCATTGATCCACGAGAGAGGAGAAATCCATGATGTGCAAAACCAAAAGTTGCAATCAATAATGAAATGTCAGAAAAGGTTACAAAGTGTTACGAGATCAATCCTTATAAAAGGAGATCAGAAAACCTAAAAAGGTAAAACCCTAGGTTGCATAATAATAATTAATAAAGTAATTAATTATTATATGCCTAAAGTTTAGCTTAAGTAGAAAGAGGAAATAAGTGACTTAATAATTAAATCAATATGATTCAATTAATAAGAAAGCACTTTATTACTCTAACAGTAACCATTGTGTCATTTTACTTTTTGGTTATCAGATTTGCCTTGAAATTTGTACTCCTAAAAAAGTGGCCAGTTGAGTGTGCCACGTGCACAAGTGTTTGCATTTTCTTCCTTTTGGACTTCTCTCGATGCTTGTTTTGAGATCACATTTTGAGTATGTGATGTTGGTGTTTGAGATTCATCAAGAGCATGTTGAGTGTTCCATGTCAGGATCTCGAGGGACCTGTGCTCTTGGTTTGAGACCAATAGAGCCTACCATGTCTCTTGTTGTTTTTATCTTGAGAGCTTTTTCTTGTATTTTTCTTATTTGCATTTGTGCATTATGCCATGTTGTTCAACGAGAAGAGCCTCATATTTGGGTAATGGAGTGGAGTGGCTCCTTATATGGATCACATCCCATAAGTTGCTAGTACAAGCCACATGAAGGAGTTCTTAATAAAGTGATAACTTAATAAATTAACTTGGGTTATACATACTAAGATTAATTGACTACATGTCTTTTTGGAGACGTTGACCAAAAGTAAGTCTATATTTGTCCACTCGAGGGTCTAGATGTAGATACATATCGATATATATCCATCTGTAGACATTGACCTAAGACTCAATTCTACATGGGCCACCACAAGTCGTGTAATGAAATCCACCTTAAGTCCTTGTACTATAGCCTTGATAGCTCTGAGTAGTGGTCTCGTGTACTTGTGCCTTACTATTAATTGCATATTAAAGTTGTATTGAAACCTCTATACCATCCTTTGAATTTATGCA
Source organism: Chamaecyparis obtusa (assembly GCA_027943335.1). Classification (NCBI taxonomy): domain Eukaryota; kingdom Viridiplantae; phylum Streptophyta; class Pinopsida; order Cupressales; family Cupressaceae; genus Chamaecyparis; species Chamaecyparis obtusa. Next base: position 1,351,018 of record BSBK01004172.1, read on the forward strand.
TTTTATTGGCATGTGTGTTATCCCTTCTTGGTGTGTTTTCTTACCTTGTGCTTATGACTAGCTTACTATATTTGCAAGCACAATGGGGTAGGCTTAAGGGTTCTGCATGGTAGGGCGATGTTTTACTTAACCATTGTTGGGGACCGGTGCAAATATGGTAGACTTCTTCCAGTGATGAAGTTCTAAGAATGATGTGCTCCTTCTATCCCTTGCTTTTCATTTTCATGATTTATGCTTATACATGTATATGATTAGTATATTAGTTCAATTTTGATCTTATTCATAATATCAAGTGGGTATGACCTTGAATCATGCATTCTAGTACTCCCCAGTGTGGAGTCATCCATATTTTAGCCATGCATTTTGGAGCTAATAGTGTTTCATTTTAGGTTTTAGTCCTCTACAAAAAACCTATGCATACATCCCTAGTTTATGTGCATATGTCCCTCATTCCTATGCATCCATGTATCTATTATTCCTATGCATTTTTTCATTATTTCTATGCATTTGTTTAGGCTTGGCTCAAACAGAACTTGCTTTTGCACATGTGTTTTAAGTTTGATCCTGTACATTTGAAATAGCATAGTGTTCCCTTAGGTTAGGAAAAATGAATTCCATGGTTGGTTTCTCCATGTTCTTGTGACCGTTTTCATGTCTTCACATCTTTTTTCCATTTTAGTATAATGATGTTATGATCACCTTTCGATTTGGACTTAAAATGAGCCTTGTATTGGGTTGCACTAAGGATGAACTTGTCTTCTTAATTGACGACCATTGATGTTGGTCTGATCTTATCTCGTGAGGTACGTAGACTTGGGCTGAACTCTCATGTGGTGGATTAAATGTGACTTGGTCATTCATGCTTGTTTGGGGTCATCTTGGAACTCTTGGAAGCATGTTTGAACTTTCACTTATGCGCAATCATGGGATGATCATGGTTTACTTCCAATGTGTCATATCTTTGTTTATTCATCACGGTTAATGGTTTCACTTGTATGTATAATGTATACCTTTACTTTTAAATTTTTTTTTGTTAAGTGCATATTTGACCCTTTGTTTTGAGGGTTCCCTGATGGGGCATTATAGTTAGGGCCTCTTTTTATACACTATGAAGGATCAAATAATCTTGGATGAGGAATACTGAATAGTAGTGAAGAAGTAAAAAGAATTTCTCTAAAAGAAGAATTGATTCATTTCACAAAATTTGCATCCCTACAAAAATGAGAGAGAAAGGTAATAAAATTGTTAATTTTTATTAAGTAGTTATTTTTTATTGACGAACTCTCATTAAAGTATTAAACTTTAATTTTTATTATGTTATTTAGTCACACGTTTAAGGACCCCATGTCTACAACTTTTATGATTGTACATGATAATTGGTTGATAGGTTGTTGTTGGTTGAAAACCATCGGAATCCATCATTTTTGGATGCCATTAGAATTAATCTCCATTCTCATTTTCATGATAAACTAGATTTAAATAAAAATGTTATTTAAAATGCACAATTTTCTAAATGTGATACGAGATCTTTTATTCACTGTCACTAGCAGGATGTTTTGTGAAGTTAATTTTGGGTGAACACATCTACATATCTGAGCTCATACACTTGATGATTTCACTTCTATTTTTGTGGAAAACATGTTTTTGTATTGGGAATGGGGTAACTAACAGACACAAAAACTTCTCCACATTCAATCATTCACATGTCTTCTACTTTCAATTAGAAATGTGTAGCTAAAACTTGCACAAAAAAAACTTTGCCATCATGTTTTATGTCAATGGAAGTTTAATTAGGAAAGTTTCCCTTCTGATTTATTTAGATTTTGTACAAATTGCATTGCCAAATCCTACCCAAAAATCTTTTACATCATGTTTAAGTTAGTGGAGTTTAATGCATTTACCTGCAACATTACATAATCGCCTCATAGACTTATTTAAAACCAGTAAGTAAAAAATGTTCAAATCCCATCTTCTAAGACTTGTGTTGCCCATCGAGTACATGGTTAGAGGATTGCAAATAAGCTTTGCATCTTGAACGGAGGGAATTGTGAACTAAATTCTAACGATTTCGTCTAGTATTTTGTTGAACTTTTCCAATCTAAAAAATATTTTTTTGTTTTTTTTGTTTTTTTTTCTCTTTATAGCATTTTTTCCCCTTTTTAGTGCTACATTTGTGGTTTGTAAATCTGTTTAGATTGAGAGCTGATTATTTGATATAAGTTGTCAAAAGAGGAAAAAATAAGTTGTTGAGGTGGAAGTTGCAAGGTTAAAACTTTTATATACTTTCATTAGCAAGGAGGAGAAGTTGTTTAGGGCAGACTGTTGTGGTAATCAAAGTGTAGAATCCTGATAAAATGTTGTATCTAATTTAAAGAAAAAATTCAATAATAAAATAATATAGAGATACAAATTAGTTAATGATAGAGCTATTTAAAATAGCTATCATGAATATAATTTAAAGAATATTTTTGAGTTGAAGTAATAAACAAAGTTTTAGGAAAATTTAATATTATTTATATTACAGATCTAACTATGTACATTTCTCACATTCTACGATTCATTGTCATAATGCATAATATAAGAGAATAAAATATTATAGAAAGTATGATAAATGATTTAAAATATTAATAAAAAAATTACATAATAAATAAAAAATATTTAAAAGATATAAATTTTGAAGACTATTATTTTATAATTATATCATTAATTATTTTCGATTCAAATATATTAGTTCAATTAAAAAGTTGAATTGAATGAATGCATTAGTGTTACGATAGATGCAAAAATAAATAATAAATTGTTACAATAATTTAAAAAAAAAGATTTAAAAAAAGAAAAATGATTAGGTTTTCTTATATGATTATAAAAGTATATATATAGATACAGTTTATAAAAGTTATTTATCTAGTTAATAGATATGAAATGAATAATATAAAAAATACATATTTACTTTAAAGATAAGAAATGAATAATATAAAAAATACATATTTACTTTAAAGATAAGAAATGAATAGAAGTTTAGAAGAAACAAATTGACCTACATTTTTTAGATGATCTTCTTGATTTTTAATTAAAGTAGAGTAAGATTTTTCTTTTTTCAGAATTCTTAAGAATTTGTTAAACTAAATTGTTAATATTGACTTTTTATTTACAAAAAACTCATTAGACTATCATTGCATGGATTCTCTTTGATACCATTAAAGTATAGATATTTGACTTGTTGCAATACTCTAACTAAGTATTAGTGAACACATTCAATTTTTTGTCATTTGACTCTATGGAGTGCTACTTGCTTTAATATCCTTAGAAAGATATAACATATTGCATTTTTTTATAAAAAATGGTCATTGTACAAAACAAGAGCAATGAAAAACAAATAATAAGTCAACCAATATTCTCTTTGTTTTAGACATTCATGGGAAGAATAGATTATTTTATATTACCCAAGTATGTCTTCATTCTCTTTTATAGCTTTGAAGCTATATGGAATTTTGTGCATTGTAGTAGACATGTGTACTCTTGGGCCATACATTGCATTGAGATGCATCATTCTCCTCTACATGAATAGTAATGGAAAGTGGTGGCCCCTTTTCCCATTATACTTGTATTGTCATTGACAAACTAATTCTCTAGAACTCTATATTTTGGAGAGTACAAAGCACCACAACATTGGTGTGTTCTTAATTTGAACAACATGCCCTAGATCAATATGCTACTATTGTGATGTGATAATGCATTTCAATGTTATTCAAATTCAAAGTACATATTAAGGTAATTTCTTCATATGATATGGATCAAGGAATGTTATGGCCTCAATTATAGCGCTGAGAAATGATATTGCTAAGACTTCTAGGAGGGATATACCTTTGGATAATTTGAAGTCTATTTTTAGCTTTGATTGCTAACAAAATCAAAGTTGTTCAACTTCAATAGTATAAAAATGACATTTATGTTTGGAATTTGAAGATGATGTAAACTAATTAAATGTGTTAAAATGGATGAATTTTATGATTAATATTTTTAATAAAATTTTTAATAAGAATTGATATATTTTTTTAAATTTTAAAGATGATTTTTCAGTTGTTGAAAAATGCTGAAAATTAGGGGTCTAGTTCCCACCAAAAATTATATGTAAATAAACATTTTTTTCTCTAATTTGAAAATATGTTATAGTTGACATATATAGCTAGTGCATGAAGAAATAAAAATTGGTTTGTGACCTATATTTTATCTTTTATAACAATTCAAATTCTAACTCACCTAAAATCGATAGTTTTCATCTCCCGCCATATTTTTCATAACAAATCTATCCCAATAAAAAAAGAAATATATGTTCTTGAAGAGAACTCTCTCCTCTAGTTCACCATATGTTTTTCAAATTTATTTAATATGATTTACCATTTTTTTATTTCTCCGAATGAGCATCTCCTTGTTTGTTGAAATACCTACTTGCAATATTTTTTTAATTACAATAGACTATGTCTAATTAAAACACTATAAAATCTATATGAGAATATTCTTGACTATGATCTCTACAAAAGGGTATTTTTTTAAAATATCATTAAAAAGATTAAGAGTTATTCAAACATCACTTTTCTGAAATAATTTTATTTCTATGGTAATTGGACCCAAAGTGGTATAAAACATGCATTTAATAAACATCTTCAATCGTAAAAGTTAAATCACTTATCTAACTTAGCTATAATGAATCTAACTAGACCATATGTTTGACCAAAATTAATTTTTAGTTAGAAATACTAAAATTCAGCTGTGCTGATAAGTTAGCCTAAAAGGTGACAACTTATTGTGCTTTTACCCTTGTATCTTTTCTTACATTGGCAACATTGGCCCTCACCATCCAATGTCTTCAATTGAATATCTTTAATGCAAGAATACTCAAGTTTTGTAAACCATGGCTACATTAAGTATGGACGCAATAGAATCCATGCACAAAAGAGATTTAAAGTTGGTTATGAACATAAAGGTGCTAAGTATTGCAAGCTTTGGTCATGGCCCTGAGCAAAAGAATAGATATAGAATAGATATATCTGATGGGATTTACAAACACAAAGCATCCCTTCCTAAGAAATACAATCAATATATATATTTAGGAGATATCATGGTTGGGACAATCATACAGATGAGAAAATATAAGTGTTCTATTTCAAGTGGCCCACAGTGAGTGGTTCAAATAGATGTTTAAAATAAACTATCCACAAAATCTATAGATGTCAGAATTTTATACTAAATCTCTCCATTGGTACATGTGTGTAGATGGATTTTCATTGTCAACCTTGAAATTATTTGTTCAAATCATGAAATAATAGGTGATTTAATACTCCTATTTCCTAAAGAAGAGGGTGACATGGAACAAACTATGCTAAAGACAACTAATTTGTATGGAGACTCAAATCAAATTACAACAAGTGGAAGGTATGCTGCAAAGAAAATACTATTTGGCATAAATCCACTCCAAAGAAAGATAGTGTTAGAATAACAATGGCCTAATAAACTGAGAGGGGGGGGGGGGGGGTGGGGGGTGAATTAGTTGATGCCAATAATGAGTACTTTAAACTTTAATGCTAAACTCAAAATACTGAGCTGAAAAGTAAATGCAACAATACTATACATACGTGCATGAATACCACGATTTATTCTTGAGGAAAACTCTCTTAAGGGAAAAAACTTGATGGGGATGGTACCCACAAATATGTGCACTATGAGTATAATAACCCTGTTAAGAGTTCTGACCCTATTAGGAGTCGATAATTACAATGGGTAGGTTTTGATTAAAGGACATACCCTGTTAGGAGTCTTTTACAATGTGATCCCTATTAAGGAATCAACCATGGTAAGAGTCTAGCCCTGCTAGAAGTAATAACCCTGTTAGGGATGTGCAATAGATCAACATGATCAAGAGATTTGAGAGTTAAAGCCACCCTTAGATTCTCCAAACCTCATAACTTCAAGACTAAGATAATTCTCTTTAGAAATTGCTTCCAACATTTAACCACTGCCAAGAAAGCTCCACCTTGTGCCCAAGTGCACAACTACTATTCTCAAAATAGTAACCAATGCAACCTCAAGCTCACATTCAACTCCGCAATTCACATATGCAATTACATCACATGTTCCATACATATTTTCCAAGTATTTTAATCCTTATATACAAGTTACAAAAATTAAGTCTAGGTCGGCCTTCATAGGATAAAACCTATTTACAAAATACAAATGGACCCATGCGAAGATGCACATGGAACCTCTTACAATGTTACAACATAAAAATTACATCAATTAGTCATCTAGATCTGTAAATCAAGATTGCTCATCAAATTACTTGAAACATGTTCCAAGTCATCCTCCAAATAGGTCTTTGCCAATACACACATCATAGCTGACATCACATGTATGTCCAGAACTCCGTATGATCACAATAACCTCTCCAGCCAGTGTCTAACACAAACCTATGTTCTCTCACCATGACTTAAACAATCATGAATGCTATCCACAAAGTTTTGCAATTAACTCTGTGAAAATCTCAGTTTCTATCTCCTGACCAGTTATCAATAAATTGACCATAACTCTATCAGATCAATTCATGATCATGTGCAATCATAGCTAGTGACCCAAGATAGTATGTGGATTCTTTATCTAAGTTCACGCATGCTAATTCTTTGTACATTGTTTGTACAATTGTCTGCAAGCTTCTGAATAACCAGTTAGTAACATATGTTGACATCAACAAAAAAATATTTCATGAATGCAACACATAATCACTGTAACATGTCTCCAACACTACTAGGATACTCCCCCACAAGAATACCAATAGCATTCATGCTAAGAATTTATCCCCTTGGCATTGATGGAAACATAGATGAAACGTATCTAAGTTCCTTAAATACCAAACATACCTCTTCTCTATCTTCTCTTTCATCATGCACAAGGAAGGTGTTAATCTCATCCTATTTTCAAATCCTCTCCATCAATCATCAAATCCTCTTCATCAATCATCAAATCCTCTTCATCAATCAATATGAATATTTTGAATATTTCTCCCCCAAATGATGATCTTCTCATACTCTTCTCTCCCATTGATCAAAAGATGTTTTTCATGTTATTCTCTCCCCCATTGACATCAATGTCAAAGGTATCATTATGTTTCAAGAGTCCTCAGTGAATCAGCTCAAATATAGATACTCCCTCATAGGAGAAGCGTCAAGCATTTAGTTGAGATAATGAAATAGTGCCCTGATATTTGTGGACTAATGCAATTTCTGCATTAATTATTCAAGAGTAGGTTGGGGCATAACTCCAAGCATACCTCACAAATACTCAAATTTATCCTTCTGAAAAGGTTTTGTAAAAATTTCTATTATTTGCTCCTTTGTATTCACATATTCTAATTTCACTTCCTTCTCTGCTACCTTATCTCTCAAGAAATGATACTTTATTGCTATATGTTTTGTCTTTGAATGCATAACAAGATTATTTGACATATTTATCATGCTAGTGTTGTCACAATGGATAGTGAATGAATCCTCAAGACATATTCTAATGTCCTTCAACATTTTCTTCATCCATATGATCTGTGTACAATTGATTGTTGCTGCAACATACTCTGATTTTTTTGTAGGCTAAGCAATGCAGTCTTTCTTCTTGCTACGCCAAGAAATCAACCTCTTACCAAGGAAGAATGCTCCTTGTACTCTTTCTATCATCTATATTCCCTACCCAATCAACATCAGTGAAAGAATGAAATGTAAATTCCTTTTCTCTATCATACCATAGACCAAACTCAAGTGTACCCTTTAGATATCTGAATATGCTTTTCACTATCATAAAGTGAGACTCTTTGGGATCTTCTTGAAATATTGCTATAATTCCAACTACATTAGCAATATCAGGTCTAGTATGTGTTAGATACTAAAGACCTCTAATCATTGATCTATACCTTGTCTATGGTACATTCTTTACTTCACCCTCTAAAGATAACTTAGTCCCAGTTACCATAGGAGTTCCAAAAGGTTTGTTGTCATCCATGCCAAAAATTTCAATAGTTCCTTGAGATATTTGGTCTGAGATATGAATATCCCTTTCTTACTTTGACTGATATGCAATCCAAGGAAGAATTTCATCTCTCCAATCATAGACATTTCAAATTCACTTTTCATTTCATCTACAAACTTATTAATCATTTCATCATTTCCTCCAAAGATAATATCATCAACAAAGACTTTAATAATCAAGATACCTTCTTCATTGATTCTTAAGTGTAGATTGTTGTTAGCGTTACCTTTCTTGAATCCAAAATGAGTTAGATACTTATCCAACCTTTCATACCAAGATCTTGGTGCTTGTTTCAATCCATATAGAGCCTTTTTCAATTTACAAACTAGATCTTCATTTTATCTTAAAGGAAATCCATCAAGTTTCTCAATGTATACTTCCTTTTCCAAGTCTCCATTAAGAAAAGCTGATTTCACATCCATATGATATACTTTGAAATTATTATAAGAAGCATAAGCTAAGAATAATCTTACTGCCTCAATTCTAGAAACATGTGCAAAGGTTTCTTCAAAATAAATTCCTTCTTGTCATGAATACCCTTTTATATACCAATCAGATTTTGTTTCTAACAACAACTCCTTCATTCATCTTGTTTCTAAATACCCACTTAGTACTAATCACATTTTTGTCTTTAGGCCTTGGAACCAATTCCCAAGTGTTGTTCTTCTAGATTTTCTCAAATTCTCCCTTCATGGCATCGATCCATGATTCATCTCTGGATGCCTCATCTATGGATTGTGGTTCTACTTGTGAGATCAAGAAAATGTCATTTGTAGTTTGTAACCTTTCCTCCCTATTTTTTGATCTTGATCTAGTTCCCTTACTATTGTCACCAATGATCTGATCCTTAGAATGATTTATCATAACATATTTTGGTGTGGTCTGCTCCCTCAAATCTACACTTATGCCATTTCTGATTATCAAAATATCTTGAGATGCTTCATTCCTTCCATTCTCATCACCATTCTTTATTGTGTGCATATTGTCCTGATTTTTATTCATATTATTAAATGTAATCTCATAGGGGTTAAAGTCACAATACATTTCTCTAACCTGAAAATTTTCATCAACTCTCACATTAGCACTTTTAATTAGCTTCCTAGTTCTCAAAACGTAACATCTATAAGCTTTAATTATAGTAGAGTAGCCAAGGAATATACCTTCATCACTTCTAGCATCAAATTTTCTTATGCATCTCTCTTAATGTAGCATTTACTTCCAAAAATTTTAAAATAACTAACAATAGGTGTCTTACCATACCATAGCTCAAATAGTCTATTGCATGTGCCCTCTCTGATTTGTACTCTATTTATTGTATATACTGTTGTATTGAATGCTTCTCTGCAATACATATGTGGAACTTTTCCTTCTATCAACATGGTTCTTTCCACATCAAGAACTATTATGTTTCTTCTTTCAAAAACTCCATTTTTCTATGGTGTCCTAGGTGTAGAAGTTTGCCTCATACTACCATGCTTCTCACAAAAGGTATTGAATTCATGAGATGTGAACTCTCCACCTCTATCTGATATCAAACACTTTATCTTCAAGCATGTCTTATTCTCAACTTTTTCCTTATAAAACTTAAAAGTCTCAAATGCTTCTAATTTTTCTCTAAGAAATCCAACCCACATAATTCTAGAATAATCATCAGTGAATATGACAAATTACTTGTCTCCAAAGTATGACCTAGTTTGAGTAGGTCCATAAAGATCTGTATGAATTGTACACACTAAATAGTGCACTTCTCTAAGTCATTACTTCCAAGGGAATCCATGAATGGGAAACCTTGAGAAAGTGACCTAGAGCTCCCTAGGCATGGAGTCACAAGGATGTTGATGGTGCTCTTAGCTAGAGCTATTGAAGCATGCAACCTTGCTAGTAAGCCACACAATGGGAAATTCAAAGAGACAAGGGAAAGAATGCCAATATCCTCAAGAATCAAGATGAGAATGCAATGCAAGCTATGCTAGAATGAAGATGCAAGCTAAGCTATGAAAGGAAATTATTACAAATCCTTGCTAATTAAGCTATGTGAGTTAATCTAGAGCATAAAAGAAACTAAGCTAGAAAGCATAAACATGAAGCTATGATGCAAGAATGAAAGCTAAATGCATGAAGATCTCCAAAAGCTCCAAAGTCTCCAAGAAATCCTGCAGCATAAGATTAGTATTCAAAGTTGGGATCTAAGAATGAGAAAAGAGCTCTCCTTTTAAAGGAATTGAAAAGGAATGGACCTTGGAGATTAAGAGGCAAAAGATTGAATTAAGGGTGGATCTTGAAAAAGGAGCAATCCATGTGCACAAATATCCTCCAATGAGAAAATAAGAGTTGACTTTTGTGCCCCATATGAGACAAAAAGGCCTTTTCTTCTTTTTATAAAATAAGAATAATACTTTATTTGTGCAACTTAGGATAAGAGGAAAAGTGGGGGCTTTTTATTTAATAAAGGGGGAGGAAATTCCGTTTAAAAAAATAAAGAGTTTAGGATAAAATGGTTAGCCCATAGAAAATAATAAAAAATGATAAAATAGGATTTGATCAAGGAAACTAATATGATTGAAAAATGTTGATTTTTGAAAATACTGATTCAGGGATTTGATAAATTGCTGAATGGGGGCCCAAAGTCTAGGTGACCATTTTAGGGTGCATACATTTTTCCCTCTTTGACTAATGTGAGATTGATTTGGGATCACATGTGGTCAAAGAATGAAATTGAAATGTGAGATCGATTTGGGATCACAAAACAACCCAGATGTGTGTTCAACGGATGGGAACATATCAAGACAAAGATAGGCATAAGCTGACAAGGATAAGCTGAAAGATAAGACCAACACACCTATAAATAGGAAATTTTCAAGTCTCAAATAAGAGATAAGGATTTCAAGCAAGGTTTGATTGAACTAAATCAAGGATTGAAAATTGAAGTTTGATAGGTACTGCCCCCTTGTGATCGAAATTGAAATAAGATAGAGGAGAAATAAAGAATTGAGAAATTTGATCAAATTGAACTAAAGATAAGGTTCTTGATGTAAGATGAAAGATATAAGGATCATAGAACCAAGGTAGATCATTAAGCATGAGAGATTATGCCCCAAGGTTGAAAAAGAAGTGGGATGAAAGCGAATGGAAGATAGAAGTTTGAAAGAGGTGGAAAGAAATGGAGAGAAGAAAGAGAATTTGCCTCAAGAAAGTGAATGCCTCAAAATCAATCAACTGTTTAAGATAGGAAATTTTGATTGAGATCATGAAAGAAGATAAGGAAATGAAGATCAAAACATGACCACAGTTGATTAAAAGTCCAAAAAAAAGATGAAGGGAGAGCTCTCTCCATATGCAAGATGCAAAACTAAACTATCATGAACCTAAAAATGTAAGCTACTATGAAAAGTGGTTTACTTGCAAGGTCACAAAGCTATTAGACTCTAATATTCATCATCGAGCGTTATTGGTAGCGTCGCAAGATCATACAATACAGACTAGTATGACTATGTGAATCTGAATATGATCTATATCAGATAAAATGTGGGAATCCCACCTAGGCACCAAAGACATATAAGTCAAGATGACTAGTGCAGTGAGATTTCCTAAGTTTAATATGGAAAGATTATACTCGCATCGAGACACAAGGAAAGTCAAGATGGCTATAAGTATGTACTTGCAAAAATAGTCAAGGATAATACCTTATAGAACCTAATGTCAAGTGGAACAAGCATAAATGCTAATGACAGTTAGGACCAACAAAATATACCCACAAGCAGAAAAATCAATAAAACATGTCCTCATGCCCCCAGTCTTCCAGCTCAGCATCATCGAAAACTTAGGGAGAGAACACTCATCAAAGAAATCATCATAGACAACACACAAAGAAATAAAGCCAAACAAATCTCAACGAGTCGAGTGTTTAAGCACGTGTGTGTAGGTCATAGAGTCAAATTTTGAGTATCGTATCTACCAGTGAGAAATATCATATCATACTAGACTACAGGTAAGATATCTGATAAGTGTTGAGAAACACTTGACGCTAGGGTAGTGTTGAAAAACACAGTTTGGGGTGGTGTTGAAAAACACCGTTTGCAAGATGTCCTAAAGACCAACACATCCTAGAGACCAAAGCTAACATAGTTATGCCCCCTAGACAAAGACAAAGACCAATTCCAAACCAAGGCAACGAGGACAAGGCAAGATGGAGAAAGACTAAGTGTCGAGGACGCATGCTAAGAAATAAGGGTGCAAAGGCCTCAAGTAGCGCATGTTTCCAGGTTTTCACCACTTGGAGATTTTTTTGATTTTTTTGTATTTTTGCTACCAAGGCGCTTGTTTCCAGGTTTTCACCAAGGCTCTTTTTCTATTTTTTTGAATTTTTTGCATTTTTTGATTTTTTTGTATTTTTTCAAGACTTTAAATGCTTTTTAGGATTTTTTCAGCATCATATATGAATTTTTTTGGAATTTTTTCAAGATCAATAAGTATGTACAAAAGATGCCCCTAGACATAATGGGCATCAAACTCCCAAGCAAGATCACATCATGTAGTCCCAATTTCTAGCAAGGTGGAGGACAAGAGGGATTAGCAAGCTAGTGGAAGAGATGGAAGACAAGAGAATGAAGGGAAGAAATCCTCAATGGCAAACTCCTCAAGAGTACCCAAGCTTGGGAAAAAAATGTCATGCAAAGCACATGTGGACAAGCAATGAAAGGCCAGCATAGGATAAGTCACAAAAGCGTAATGCAAAAGAAGGAAAGGATGCAATCCAAAGGAGTAGACATGTCAAGAGGCCTCATAGCATCATATTTTACTCTTTTTTATTAGATCAAGACCAAAGGGGAAAAGGATAGCGAAAGGCTAGAATGAGTAGAGGAAAATAAATATGAAGGCTAAACATTAATGAAATGAAAGAAAGATCATCATAAGATAGCTCACAAGATAGCCAAATGTTTGTGTATAGCCCAACATTTTCAAGATCAAAAAGAGAAGACGGAATGGATGAAATATGTAGAAGAACTATGCATGATGCCTGATTGCCAGGTTTTCATCACGGTACTTATCCAAGGCACCACAAGGGAGTGCTTTTCACCATAGGACAAATTTATTTCTCTTTACTTTTGCTACCAAGGTGTCTGTTTCTAGGTTTCCACCAAGGCACATTTTCAATTTTTTCATTTTTTCATTTTTTTTCATTTTTTTTTTGGAAGAAGGCAAGCTTGTTAGATAATGCTCCTTGAAAGGATAAACCATTATATGTCAAGGATTCAAAATGATATGCTCAAAGATGCTGATAGGGAAAGGAAGATGGAAGAGAAAAAATGGAGGATAAGGTTTTATGTAAAACAAGTGAGGTTGGAAGATAGGAGGAATAGGAAAATGAGGAAAAAGGATATAAGGTAGAAGGATAATGAATGGAAGGATTGTGAAAGGGTAGATGAAAAGGAAGGCAATATCAACATCAACACACACCTTGAAGGGTGGCAAGAGGATGGAGGAAACGTGAATGAAGGAATATGGTGAATGGATAGCAGAGGTTGTGGTTTAGGCGCATGGAATGGAAGAATGTTTTTGGAAGATGAAGTGGAAGCCTTTGGCAGCTTGAATGTCAACTTCACTTTTTTCTTGACATCAAACTCTTTCAAGAGAGACTTTAGAATCCATATAGCTGTAGGCTTTTCATTTCTTTTTGATGATTTAGAGAGAATATCTTCAATGATGGATTTTAGAACCCATACTTGTCTTGTAGTTTTCTTCTTAGATATCTCTTTTGACTTTATGCCTCCATGTCAATTAGACGAGACATGGTGATCTTATTTTTTTGATGGATTCTTGTATTGCTTCTTTTTCTTGTATTGAACATTCAAGTTACTTCCAAAAGACTTGGGACTTGTGGAAGAAAAAGGAGGATATGAATGGTTTAGATGGGTGAGTGGATGAAAAGGATTCAAGGGTATGCATCTATGTTGATCTTGAGGAAAGATAGGAGATGGAGGGACGTAAGGACCCAAGATGGATGATGAATTAGGAGAGTTAGGAGGGGAAAGTGAAGGGACATAAGGGCCCAAAATGGAAGGAAGACGTGAAGCCCTTAGTATTGGTGGAGGAGGTACAAGGATGGATGTGGAAGATACAAAAGGATAATCAATAAGTTCATCATCATCTATATGACAACCAAGGACATCAGCATCTTTAGAATGAGCATTAGGATTTGCAATAGGATCATGAACATATTGAATAGGAGCAACTTCTTTGATAGGATTGTTCAAAGCTTGCAAAGACTTAGGAAGAGTAGAAAGTGGAAGCAAACATGGGGTGGTAGAACAAGAAGATGGAAGGCTTTGATCTTGACAAATTTCTTTGGATAGCATAAGTGCATAATTTTCCTCTTGATTTTCAATAGGCTTAACATTGGAAGTAACGATAGTATTTTTAATAACCTTAATGGAAGTATCATCTTTGGAAAGTGCAAGTGTAGTAAGGTTATTTTGATTGTCAATAAGATCAACGGTGTAAGTAGTAGCTTGATCTTGCTTAGGAGGAGACTTAAGACATGGTGGAATGAATGAGAAAGGCCATAAAGGATCAAAAGAACCATGAAACGGATAAGAGACATCATGAAAATGATTGGAGGACATGGAGGGTTCTTGATCTTGATCTTTCTTTATGTTCTTTTCTTTATTTTTAGAGTCCTCTTGACATGGAGCCACTTCTAAGGACAAGGAAGCATGTTGGAATTGTATGGAAGTCTTTGGAAGAGATAGTGAAGGACTAGTTGAAGTAGGCATTGTAGTGTATAAAGGCTTAGGCTCTTTAGATTTAGCATTATTGAAAGTATTTGCAGCCAAGTGAAGGTTAGCTTGAGTTTCTTTAAGAGGTATCCCTTGAGGATAACTATAGGGAACCACATGAAAAATATTAAGATCTTTGTTGGATGAAGGATTTGTGATAGATTTGGAAGACTCGAAAGTTTTAGGAAATGTATGGGTATTGGAGGAAGTAGGGGATGGAAGGGAACCATCACAAGAAAAAGGTACATCATTAACATAATCTTTCTTGAGATTGTAATCTTTATTTTCAGCATGAGAGTTCTTAGAGGAGAGATTCTTATAGTATTTACATTTATAATCAGTGTGGTGAGCTTTCTCTTCCTCAATAGAAGTAAATGTATCATCTAGGTATTGTTCACAAAAATCATCAAAGTCTCTTTCAAAATCAGAATCATATGGATCACCATCATGATCTATCTAATGTGATGACCCATTTCTAGTAAGCATGAGCACATGATGAGGAGGACCCTTAGGAATAGAGGTGTCATAGGTATCACTACATTTTCCATCATCATAGTCATCCTAGTCATCAAAGATGGGCGTGTCACTCTTTGTGGAAGAGGTATCACAAGGGTTATCATGTTGCTCATCATGGTATGTCTTGAGATGAGGAATAAGACTCTTGCGAGAAGTAGAAGAGGAACAAGATTGTGAAGAAGAAGAAAGTGAAGACCTAGTGGAGGAAGAAAATTTGGATAATGGGGAATGCGAATAATGTCTAGAAGAGTCATGGTAAGACTTGGAAGATGAGGAAGAATGAGAAGAATTAGAATATGAAAAATGTTTGGAAGAAGGAGGTTGTGACAGAATCATGTCTATGATCCTAGCAAAGGCATCTGATTCACTCGATTTTTCTTTTATTTTTGTCATAAATTTGTCACCCATGAGATTTCTGGAGGAATAACACTCTTCGAATTGAGAAATGAGTTCGAGATCATCTATTTTCAAGAGAGGTTCCATAGCAAGATAGTTGAAATTCATGGTTCTGGAAGAGGAGAAATTAAGCATGGAAGAGACAGAAGAAATGAATAGAAGAAGGTAGACTAGATAATAAGAGGAAAAGAATCAAGAAGACGTGAAGAGTTTAGGAAGAAGAGGGAGATGTGGAAGAAAGAAGACCAAGAGTCATTTTGTGCAACTTGATACCATTTAAGTTTATTTGAATGTTGGGCAACATGTCATAGCACCTAAGATCTGACCTGGACTGACCAAGGGAGACTGGAAATAGGACACAAATCAGCTTCAAATTGCAGACAACTGTGAAGCAACAAAATAACTCTGTGTGATAGTTCTCAGAGTAACAGGGCGATACAATTTTCCAGTGTGATATTTCACAAGAAGTAGTGCGATATTTTCCAGGTAGGCAATGCGATATTATCCAGGCAAGTAGTGCAATGGTTGTGCAATAACAAAGTTTCGCATGATAATTGACTAGATAGTGTGTAAATCTTAGTTTTGAAGGCAATTTGGTCAATGTTGTAGGTTGCAAGTACAATTTATTGGTTTCAAGCACAGTAATATCAAGAAATAGACAAGTTTGCAAATAGTAGGTGATCAAA
The DNA here is from genome assembly GCA_027943335.1 of Chamaecyparis obtusa. Taxonomy (NCBI): domain Eukaryota; kingdom Viridiplantae; phylum Streptophyta; class Pinopsida; order Cupressales; family Cupressaceae; genus Chamaecyparis; species Chamaecyparis obtusa. The sequence continues at coordinate 1,367,459 of BSBK01004172.1, forward strand.
CATGTCATAAAACACTTGCACAAGGGAAAAAGCAACCTTGCCAAGACAAGCAATTATGATATCAAAGCAATAAAATCCTATGAATGCTACCTGATGTTTGATATTTGAGAATGTTTGCACGGGTAGATCACAATGAGAACACTTTAAGCACTTACTAGCCTAAAAAGACAATGGCTTAATACTTAAGAACTTGGCCCACACTTGATGCTCCATTGCCTCACACAAAGTGGTCACCTACAATAGATATTGGCTTTGTCATGGAAGTGCCAATGACATAGCCAAAGGAACACAGGTGGTGAGTAATCTTGGGGTGATCCGGGTTAGTCCACTAGGATCAATCCTTGCACCAAGAAGCTAAGCAGAAAAATAGGGTGGCTTCTATCTATGGTTCTTAGTAAGGGCTTTTGTTCGTAATACCCCTCTTGCTCCCCAAAGGGACTCCTTACCTTGCGGCAAGTAACGGACCTCATGGCCACAAGAGTACCTTAAGCATTCTTGCTCAACATTTTCCTCATGGTCACAATCCCACAAGTACTCACATCCAGTGAAGATAAGTACTATGTCTACCAAGGTTTTGTGAACTTGATAGCCTTGAGTTTATAGTGGGTCGGAATAGCTGGCAAAAAGCTTATCCCCACTTGGGTCGTTCCTCTTGATTGCTCAAGAGCAGGCCCACTAAAGGATTCTAAAACTAAACAAAGAGTGGATTAATCTTTGAGGTTCAAGATTTTTGGTTCACCTCAAGGGTGAAGAGCATACTCTCCTAGCTCAAAAATTTCTCCCAAACACACCAAGCAAAGGTTCAATTACCCTCTTGCCTTCAAAATCCAAAGATGGGTCAAGATTTATGTTTCACCACAAGGATGAAGAGCATACTCTCCTACCACCAAAAGATTCCTACAACAAGATATTAAGTGCCTATGAAAAGAAACAACTAGTATATGCCACACTCAAAATGAAAGCAATTAAACAAGCACTTGATTGGTTTTTATGCTTTGGGCAGCCCTGCAAGAAAGGATGAGTAGCCCTTGTGCATTTGGAGCTTTGACATGCATTCTTTTAAGCAAATATTTCAAGCAATGAGAGCATCTACAAGCACAACTTGTTAGCCCCACAAAGATTAGTGCATCAAAAACCAAGTACAATTTGAAAATTTATCAAAAAAACTATATATAAAATTTAGGTCCACTTGGAGAAGGCATAACTTTCTCATCCTAGCTCCGAATTACGAACTGTTTGATGCATTGGAAAGGTATTCAAATAATCTTGAACCAAAATTTGAAAGTAGCAATGTTCCATCCCTATTTCTGCGCACCATTTTTGCCTAGAAATGCACCGAAGACCCTCAAAATTGCAATTTACTAAAACATATGAAATTTTGGAAAAATTAGATTTCAGTATTTTCCCAATTTAATCCCTATCAATGAATCTTTGTCCTAACACAACAAATCAAAACCAGCAAGCAAACAAATCCAAATCTTGCAAAGAAAGCACCAAAATCAGTCACTGCCAGGCCTGGGTGATAGTTCTATTAGCAGAAGAATCATACGATACTTCACAATATACTGGTGCGATATTTCTTCTCTGTACAATAGTTTGTGCTACCTGTAGGCGACAAAAAATAATAGGACAATGCGACAGAAACCTATATGGCTGAATGATACTTTAACTGGAAAAGTATTGCATGGGTATGTGATAAAATATCGCACGATGTTGGAAGACTATCGTACGATAATCTATCTAAAAGTACAAAAAAATAGCCAAAACAACAAGCAAATATTGATGAAAAATTGACGAAAATGCATGAAAAGAAGGACAAAACAAGAGTGTTCTGCCCTACGGTGGGCACCAAAAATGTACACACTAAATAGTGCACTTCTCTAAGTCATTACTTCCAAGGGAATCCATGAATGAGAAACCTTGAGAAAGTGACCTAGAGTTCTCTAGGCATGGAGTCACAAGGATGTTGATGCTGCTCTCAGCTAGAGCTATTGAAGCATGCAACCTTGCTAGTAATCCACACAATGGGAGATTCAAAGAAACAAGGGAAAGAATACCAATATCCTCAAGAATCAAGATGAGAATGCAATGCAAGCTATGGTAGAATGAAGATGCAAGCTAAGCTATGAAAGGAAAGTATTACAAATCCTTGCTAATTAAGCTATGTGAGTTAATCTAGAGCATAAAAGAAACTAAGCTAGAAAGCATAAACATGAAGCTATGATGCAAGAATGAAAGCTAAATGCATGAAGATCTCTAAAAGCTCCAAAGTCTCCAAGAAATCTTGCAGCATAAGATTAGTATTCAAAGTTGGGATCTAAGAATGAGAAAAGAGCTCTCCTTTTAAAGGAATTGAAAAGGAATGGACCATGGAGATTAAGAGGTAAAAGATTTAATTAAGGGTGGAGCTTGAAAGAGGAGCCATCCATGTGCACAAATATCCTTCAATGAGAAAATAAGAGTTGACTTTTGTGCCCCATATGAGACAAAAAGGCCTTTTCTTCTTTTTATAAAATAAGAATAATGCTTTATTTGTGCAACTTAGGATAAGAGGAAAAGTGGGGGCTTTTTATTTAATAAAAGGGGAGGAAATTCCTTTTAAATAAATAAAGAGTTTAGGATAAAATGGTTAGCCCATAGAAAATAATTGAAAATGATAAAATAGGATTTGATCAAGGAAATTGATATGATTGAAAAATGTTGATTTTTGAAAATACCGATTCAGGGATTCGATAAATTGCTGAATGGGGGCCCAAAGTCTAGGCGACCATTTTAGGGTGCATACATGAATCAACTCCAACTTTCCATTTGTTGAATATCCTTTTCTTGCAAATTTGCTTCTTGTCTACTTTCCCAAAACACATTCTCTACTTGTAGTGTTAGCAGGTTTCACAATCTTAGGTAGATCTATGATAGTGCATTATTGTTAGATGCCCTTACCATATTATCAAAATTGATATGACAAAACCTTCTATGCCATAACCAATTGTCATCAATCTTTGCAACAAAACAACTGATCTCAGTAGTGTTCAACTGCAATATATTACCTCTTATCTTAGTACCAGATGTGATCAATTCTCGATTAGTTCCTCTAATAGAGTAATGACCATCCTTGAATTCCAATGATAACCCTTATCCACAAGTTTTCCAACACTCAACAAGTTACATTTTAAACCATCCACAAACAATACATCATCAGTGTTAGTCTTTCCATCTAAAGTAATTGATCATTTACCAACAATCATTCTAGGAGTATTATCACCAAACCGTACAACTCCACCATCAAATTTCTTTAGCTAAATAAATCTATCCTTGTCACCAGTCATATGATGTGAACATCCACTATCAATTATCCAATCAATTTTCCTATCAACATGAGAAACTAAGGCTTTTTCTTCATGGACAGGATCCTCTTCTTTGATAGCAACAAAACCCAAGACATCATTGAATTCATCATCTAAATCTTTAGATCCATCACTAGCATAATAGCATTCCTTATCATTCGTGTACTTCTCATATTTAGGCTTATGCTTAGGTACTCTAGTTGGACATCTAGATGCAAAATGACTAACCTTATTAAATAGTAATTAAAATATTTCAAAGGTAATTTTCCTTCAAACTTACCTTTACCTTTCATTTCTCTCCTAGTGACCAGGGCCATGACTCTCTCATCTACTTTGTTGTCTAGCCTTTGAATCTCTTCCCAATCTTCAATATATTCTCCAAGATCTTCCTTGTGTTTTTTTTCTCTGCTAGGTCCAGCACCAACAGATCCAATTCTTTGAATAGTAGCCTTGAATGCAGTATCCACCTTAGGTAGTGTATCCTTTAGCTTTGCAGTCTCAAATGTAGTCAACTTAGCAACCAACATTTATCTGATGAAATCCTAGTATTGTGGTATTGTCTCCTCCAAAGAAAGAACTTTGGGTTTGTAGGAAGGAGTCACAGATCTCAAAATATTTTCTATGACTTCATATTTTGTATAAGTACATCCATTATTTCTGATTCCAATCACACATTTAGATACTCTTTGAACATACATCCTTACTATTTCATCATCCTTCATCTGTACTATCTCCATCTTGGTTCTCCAATTTTGTATTTTTTCTCGCTTAGTGTATTCATCTCCTTCATAGAGTGCAATTAGTCTTTTCCATATTTCACTTGCCTTTGTTAGATCTTTGACCTTTGTAAATTCACCATCAGATAATGCATTAACAAAAGATTCCTTTGCAACAACATTACACACAAACCTTTTTCTTTCTTCTTTAGTAGTAGTAAGTGTCTCAAGGTCTTCCTCATTTATTATAGGCACATCTTTTTAGGTAATGAGCCAATATTCCAATCCCATGCACATTTAATGATTCTTCATCTTCTCCTTCCATGTGTCAAAATTATCTGCATCAAACTTAGGACTTTCCTTTTTGAATAAGGCCATCTTGATCTTTACCTCAAGATGTTAAGCTTCCTGATTGAGGACCAAAAACTTTGATACCAATTGTTAGAATAACAATGTCCCAATCAACTGAGAGGGGGGGGGGGGGGGGGGGGGGGTGAATCAGTTGATGCCAATAATGAATACTTTAAACTTTATATTCAAACTTTAATGTTGAACTCAAAATACTGAGCTGAAAAGTAAATGCAAAAATACCATACATACACATGAATACCAAGATTTGTTCTTGAGGAAAACCATGTTAAGGGAAAAACCCCAGTGGGGATGGTACCAACAAATATCTGCACTATGAGTATAATAACCATGTTAAGAGTTCTGACTTTATTAGGAGTTGAGTATTACAATAGGTAGGTCCTAATTAAAGGACAAACCCGGTTAGGAGTCTTTTACAATGTGATCCATGTTAAGGAATCAAACCTACTAAGAGTCCAACCCTGCTAGAGGCAATAACCCTGTTTGGGGTGTGCAATAGATCAACCTAATCAAGAGATTTGAGAGTTAAAGCCACCCTTAGATTCTCCAAACCTCACAACTTCAAGACTAAAAAAATTCTATTTGGAAATTGCTTCTAGCATTCAACCGCTGCCAAGAAAGCTCCACCTTGTACCCAAGTGCACAACTACTATTCTCAAAATAGTAACCAATGTAGCCTCAAGCTCGCATTCAAATCTATAATTTTCATATGCAGTTACATCACATGTCCCATACATATTTTCTAAGGATTTCAATCCTTATATATAAGTTACAAAAATTAAGTCTAGGTCGGCCTTCATAGGATAAAACCTATATACAAAATACAAATGGATCCATGCAAAGATGTACATGGTACCTCTTACAATGTTACAACATAACAATTACATCAATTAGTCATCTAGATCCGTAAATCAAACTCTCTCATCAAATTACTTGAAACATGTTCCAAGTCATCCTCTAAATAGGTCTTTGCCAATACACATGCCATAGTTGACGTCACCTATATGATCAAAACTCCATATGATTGCAATAAAATCTCCTTCTAGTTTCCAACACAAACCTACATTCTCTCACCATGACTTAAAAAATCATGAATGCTATCCACAAAGTTTTGCAATCAGCTCTATGAAATTTTCAATTTCTATCTCTTGACCAGTCACCAATAAATTGATCATAACTCTATTAGATCAATTCATGAGCATGTGTAATCATAGATAGTGACCCAATATAGTATGTGGATTCTTCATCTAAGTTTACATGTGATAATTCTTTGTATGGTATTTGTACAATTCTTTGCAACCTATCTACAAGATTCTAAATAACTAGTCAGTAACATATTTTGACATCAATGACAAACTCTATCATGAATGCAACACATAATCACTATAACATGTTTCCAGCACTACTAGGATACTCCCCCATAGGAATATCAATAGCATTCATGTTAACAGGTAGAAGTACCACTTATAATAACGTCTATCATAAACTTGAACCCTTTCTAAATAAGATGGACTATTAGAGATCATGTAACTATGAAGAAATAAGTCCATAAATATTGGAACAATAGAGGAAGTGGAAAGATATTTAGCTTTAATATTATAGACAAGTAAGGAACCAAGACCCACATCACTTGTTTTAATGAAGTGCTCAACCTCCATTTTGAAAATATACATATTGGATCTACATACACTATATCTGGTGGTACAATAATGACTACCAACATAATTTATAATAGACTCAATAGTGGGTTGGAGATCTCATTGTTGGTTGAATCAAAAGTCTCCATTTGTGATGACAACCTCTCCATCCCAAAACATTAGTTCTCTTTTACGCCTATTAGTGAAATTGCGCAAAAGAGTAATAATTATGTTGTTGATGTTATTGGAATTTTCATCTATGTGGATCCGAGCTCAATGATAAGGAGGTGCGATGTGAAAGAGGTTCTTAGACGCACCATAAGGTTGATTGAAATTATGAATACAACAATAGATGTTACTTTATGGGGAATAGTTATTGACAAGGAAGGTGGCCAACTACGACAAACCTACCTCTTGCATGAGACCACTATCCTTGCTATAAAACATGGTCATGTGTCTGAATATAATGACAAGGTGATAACAAATACAACTAGTTTAATCCTATCTGTAAACCATAATATACAAGAATCAAAAGACCTAAAAAAATGGCCCAATGATAATATTGATTGCATCGAATTACTACCAACAAAATATGCTACCGCAAGTTCACCCACTACAGGACTTCCAATTTGTGCTCTCTAAGAAGATGTTGGATGTAGATTTCAACCTCTCCAATTATATTGAAGGCAACAATAAAGTTCATTAAAACTGAGATGATTTTCTATCAGCTTGCTCTCTACAACCAAATGGAAAAGGATGTAAGAAAAGGCTAATGAATAATGTTGATGAAAAGTGGTATATTCAAACTGTGATGCAACAATTCAAACTTGCAACTATAAGTATATACTTAAAATAAAACTACAGGACCATATAAACATAGTCTAGGAAATTTCATTTAATGATGTAACAACAAAAATCATGTGGATGTTTGCAGAAAAAACTATACAATATTTAATTTGAGAAAGACATAAAAAAAAGAACTGAGGAGATGATAAGAGATGTGATGAACATGGAATTCCTCTTCATGTTGAGTTGCAAAAATGAGACATACAAAAATCAAGAGTGCCTCAAGACAACCATCATTAAAGTTGAAGGGGTTGATTTCATAACTGAGAGCAATTTCCTACTTACAAAAATCAAAGAGATGTGTGGTGATGACAACTGCCAATCCTAGCATGTATGAAAACAGCCTAAGGGTCATAATATCATAGAGGAGTTGTATATGTGTGGTGCAATTTGTATGGGGCTCGTATGTATGAATCCCTAACAAGCTGCTACATATCTTGTTGGATAACTGAGGGGGGGGGGGGGGGTGAATCAGTTATCTCAGGTTCCTTAACAATTTTCAACCTTAAAAAAATTTCAGCAACTAATCTTAATAGTTATATTTAAGCATTCAACCAACCACAACAGTATACATATGAAAATAAGAGAATAACATACAAAACATTCAATCACAAATTAACTCCATTATTTAACATGGAAACCCAATTTAGGTAAAAACCATTGTGGGAATTATCACCCACAAATAATTTACTATTTAAAGTGAGCTCGGTTAAGAGCCAACCCTCTTAAAGGTTACAAAACACATTTTATAGATGTGACCCTGTTAGGGGACTTTCACCAAAGATCAACTAGATCTTTCACCCTATAATAAGTGGCCTTATTAGAGGACTTAGTACATTTGTTAGAATGCCACCTTACAAAGGATTTAGAAATAGGATTGTTAAATCTACTCAGTTACGAGATTTTCTACTACATTGGTTAGAAAGTAACTGCAAAATGACTTGATAAAATATGCAACTATCTTTTCTTGTTTAGATCTCCTTTCTGCTCATTTGTCTTCTTTGTTGGCTGATCAACACTCACTCTTCATCTCACCACTTTCCTTCACTTGATTCACACTTTTCTTCAACTTTGTTATGCTCGGTGTACCCTTTTGTACTTATTTAGCTATCTTCACTAGCTATCATCAATATTACCATCTTGATCATCCTTTATATAGAAATTTTTTTTCTTCTTAATCCTATTCATTAGGGCTTCCTTGAATTAATCTCATCAATTCGATCAAATCTCAATCCAAATTCAATGTATCTATAGCTTGGTAACACATTTCATGAATCTTGCCAGCTATATCTTCACCTTGGAACTTGAATTTTTCTTGAATCTCAAACCAATCATTAAATCCTCATCATTTATCTATACCTACCATTTTTGATCCATTAATTTCATTAACTGACTCTGTTCCTCCTTTAGAATCTTCTAGATTAATCTAGATTCTCACTCGATGTTGTCTTGTATTGAGTTCTTGTCTAACCGACCAACTTCATCTTCTCGGTTATCATTCACTCGGTTAACATCTTCATCAATTATCAACTTCTCAGCTGGCTGTAACTGACCAATATCTTTACTTATCGACAACCATTTCCATCTCAGCAACACAAATTGATTTCTTGTCTTTTCATTTCACAACTTCAATCCTTTATTACTGAAAAATATAACTGACTTGTGCATCATTCTAACACTTCATCAAATCATGTAAAACAATCAAATAAATATTACCTTTTCATAGAGTGATTCATCAATTGCTCATTTTAAGCTCACATACTTAACATCACTTCTTCATTTCATCTTCTACCTTTACCAACCATTTCTTTACTCAACACCACATATTTAAGATTGATATGACAACTTGCATAAATCAATAAGTTAATAGGATTGGCATCAATGACAACATAACAACTGATCCATTACGTCTACATATCTTTCATTGCTCAATTACTGACCTTGTTCATTATCAACGTCAATTTGGGTATCAATATCAGTTGGGGTAACATATCTATGATTCAAAAGATCTCTACAATATTTACTTGTCAAAATTTTGTGTCCTCTACTTGCAGTTTGGTCATCATTGTGCTCCCTAGGACTAACAATATGTACCCCTTCGTTTATAGAAGAAGTGCGAATGAAAATCCTTGATTGCTCATAAAAGTGTATTATTTTACAACTTTTCCTTAAATCGAATCTATCTTATGTAGAATAGGTGGGGATATCTGTAATTCTGTATAAATATTTTTTCTTCATGGATGGATATGTATACTTCAACTATTTTTGCACTTCATTTTGCGATCATTTCATGTTTGTTGCATTTTAGAGATTATACTTGGGATAGATTTTACAGATATAATTCTAAAGAGTTTTAGAGTTTTTTTAAATTACAGAAGAACTTATATTTTATTAATAGTTGTAACTTATATTATCATGTGTGCATATTTTAAAGGTATGCTATCTTTAAAATGAAAAAATGGATTGTGTCAACTAGTAAGATCAATTTGGTGCCTGATTAATAGAAATTCGAAAAAGAAATCAAGCATACTATGCTCAACCTTTAAAGAGGAAATAGTTGTTTGATGGTATGCTAGGAGATTAGAAAATAACCAACCTTCTCCCCATCAAATAGAAGCATTGAGATAGAAGAATCATATAGAAAGACAAAACTATCATTTCCATCGTAGAGAGCAACAAGATTTTCAAAGACATGGCACCACTCTAGAAAGTAAAGTGCTCCAAGCCCAACATATTGTTATTCAAAAACAACCATGACAAGAAATGGTGTTCACCAACAATTCTAAATTTGTGACAACATTAAAAATATTTAGGGAAAGAAAAGATGCCCTTTCCAGCCTGTGCACATGTAATGTCTGCAAGGAGTCTTACCCTGGAATGATTGTACACTTTTCAAGAACTCATACAACTTGCAAAAGACACTTTGGAGAGAAAGGGATTCATCATTTATCATTAGAGAATAACATGGACCTTGGAGAGAAACCTATTTTATTGAAGAGACTGAATCAAATTGAAGAAATGCTTATAGCCAAAGAAAACACAATATTGTAAATAACCCATGCCCTTGGAGGCTAGTACAAATACAATGACCACATAATTATCTTTGCATAGGATATAAGAGGCATTGCAAATGTTCTCCCCAATAGAATAGAGGAAATAAATGTGCTAATAATTCAAAGACATCATGGATAAGGGAATAATTATGATTGTTATGTTAGTAGAGATATCATTAGAGATGCATTGGAATACAAAGTGAGATACGAACCATATTATAATGGTGTTATAATAAGTGTTGAAAAGTTGGTAGAGATCACTAAAGAAAGAATGGACATTTCAAGCATGCTTCATACTATTGAGATTGATGAGGAGACAACAATACCAAACCATGAAATGCACATCAAAGAAGACCAGACTGAAAGAAATAACATATACTATGTCATTTATGGGGAGTATGCCAAGTAGGCAAGCCAAACTAGATATTATTAATCTAACAGTAGGCCTCAAGGAAAAGAAATATGTTTTTATCGATTGGCCTAAAATAGACTTGTCTCCAATAAATGAATACAATACTGAGGGATTGCTTGATATGTCATTTCAAACTCTCTTCTCAAATGGAGCTTCTCTACATATGTAACCATACCTAAAATAAGTTAAAATACATGAGTATACATTGCACTTGATGAGATTACATGTCCAAATATTTGGTAGACATCCATGCTTTTGATATTCTCTCTACAATCTAATGATGCAATATCGTAGCCAAGTGCTTGCATTAGTTTTTGTAAAAAAAATGTTGAAGAAAGCATACCTATGACCATTGAATCCCCCCCATTTGCACCTAAAGAATATTATAGACACACAATTGGTTGAGGATGTCATACACTTTGGGTCTTCCATTAGAGGTGCATGACCATATTGGAATCAACATCATGTCATGTTAAAAAATATGATCAACCAATTAGGGTCTCCCACTCTTTTCTTCACATTAAGTGCAATAAACACAAAGTGGCCTAATCTACAATGTTTCCTCTCTAATGGTGTGCCCTCCTAAATGAAGACAAAGAACCAGTTCTTGGAGAATGTCATCAATAATCCCCATACCACATCATTGTACTTACATGAATGATTCACATTCATTTGTGAAGAAGTGATTGAAAAACTCCTTGGTGCAAGAGACTATTGGTATAGATATGAATGAAAACATACATGTACTTCTCATGTACAAGGATTTTTTTGGCTCCACAATGCAATCGATATGGATAAAATTGATTGGGGAAAAATGTCTAAAGTTGACAGGGTGCACACCTATTTCAACATGTACATCAGTGCTTGGAACCCTTGTGACACATCCCATGGAAACAATACATTATTTTACTCTTCATTGAATGACCCATGCTTGTTGAACACAAATGAAATATTTTCTACAAACCCTTCCCATGACTATGAAGAGATAGTTAACTGTGTCCACCTTCACACAAAAAGTATAGAGAGAACATTTCTACAAAAGAGGGACAAAATAGAATGTTGGTATAGAGCTCCATGGAAAGAACAAAGTATGTTTACTCTTTTCTGTGATGATATTGGGATGAAAAAATGTGAACCTGCAAGAAATGATGAAAGGTTAAACATACACAACCTATAAATACTTTTGATATGGTGAGGCACCATAGATTGTCAACTTGTTCTATCACAAACACTTATTTTAAAATACATTTCCAAGTATGCATAAAAAGTAGAAAGAACACATGAGACTTGTAATGATATGTTGAGAAGAATTGTAACAACCCAACATGTAGATCACCCATCCCTCACAACTTTTCAAAAATTCATGATTGAAATTATGGCCAAACATGACATAGGAGTGCATGAAACATGTCATATGCTTCAAATATTGCCCCTTGTCATTTGTAATTGACCTTTCATATATATAAATGTTGGACAAAAAGTGTTCCATTGAATAACTAGAAAATCTAATGGGAGCCAGGTCCATCCAAGCTACTTGCATGCCTACATGAAGCAACCTCCAGAACTCAAAACAATGACACTATTAGAATCTGCAAGATCTTAGTCCTACTCTACGAGCCATAGATAATACAAATGGAAAGAGAGAGGAGTAAAATCCATTGTCAACCTATACCCAAAGTTCTATAGCATCCCAAGGGAGGATTCAAAACAATTTGACACATTTTTTGGAGAGAGCTACTTTTATACAAATATTTTCATCATATAAAAACTGACATTATCCTTACAAAGGAATCAATCATCACCAATTGGAAGTTGATGAATGTAACCAAATATAATGTGTGGCATGCTATTCACAGTAGCCAAGATGAAGTCAGTTCATAAGAGGAACAAAGTGATACCGACATGGACATGTAGGAGACAATAGATATGAATGAATGTCAATTATTTTCTCAAATGGACCCCTCAAACAATATTACCCTAGATGACCTTCATTTTCTTGGAAGGTGAGATTTTGATGGAAGTCACAAATGGGATTATATTTCAAACCACAATATTTGCATGAAATTATGACACAATTCATAAACATGAAAAAGTATTGGGTCAAGGTGAAGGCATGTCATCTAAATTTTCCCTTCCTAATTATACATTATCAGAGAAGCAAAAGATGATGCTAAAAATGATTACAAACCATAATGCATGACTCTATACTAAACCGTTGCATACAATTATACAAGGAATGAAAAGCTATAGGAAAATCCTACTTGATAGCTTGCATAAAAAATGCACTCAAAATTCAGTCATGACAACAAAAAAACCACTACTAACACTAGCCCCAACAAGAGTTGTTGCATTCAACATTCATGACTCGACTATACATTTGATGCTCATAATTCCTATTAAACAAATGCAACCCTTACAAGAAAAGGCATTGGCAACATTCCAGGAAGATTTAAAGGAGATCAAATATATTCTCATTGACAAAATGAGTTTCATAGGCCCAAAACTACTACTCAAAATAGATAGAAGAATACATGAAGCATTTCCCCACAACCACCACCTATACTTCGGTGGTGTCTCTAATATTTTGGTTAGGGACCTTGCACAATTTCCCCCTATGATGGACAAGCCTATCTATGCATCATGTTCAACTGCTAAATATTGTGGGATCAATTCACAATAGTAGTGACATTAAAGACAATATTTCATCAATAAGGAGAGTCTAAAAAACAAGCACAATTTTTCCATATGTTGCAAAACATACAAAATTTTGAACCAAAGTAGCAAGACTGGGGGCTCCTAATGACATGCATAGATAAATAGCTTACATTGGGCAAGAAAGAACAATTTGACATCTCAATGCATTCATTTTCCACCAATGATTTGGTCAAATTACACAACCAAAAAATGCTAAAACCATTGAACCGTCCAATTGCATTGAGTACTGCAACAAGCACTAAGAACACAATAGAAAATGTAGGTCTTGGTGAACAAATCAAAAAACAAGTGCTACTTTTTTAGAAGACAACATATCATGCTCACAACCAACATATGAACAGGAGTAAGACAATCTATGTTGTGGCAAAGTTCACTAATTATAGAGGACCTTGTTAGTGCTTAAAATGATTGCAGATGATGAATACAAATAAGAAATTCTGATACATAACTCTTATGGACCCAATAGATGCATCTAGAAATATAAAACACTAAGGTGCTAAGGACTTATGTCCTTCTTCACTTCAAGCTTTAAGCTTAGGTGGGTATAGCTAACAAATTCAATTCTTTAAAGAATAACGACAATTATCTATATGCTTGATATATACATAAACATCTAATTATTTCAACATAAACTTAAGATAAATTGTTATTTTATATTGTTGGTGGTGATAAATGCAAATTGAGCAAAGACCAGTGCCAAATCCCAGGGCAAAGAGTCAAAGAACATAATCCACATAAATCTCTCAAATCTAATATATCCAAAACCCAGATGAGATGCCTTACAAATCACCCTCTCAATCACACATACTATCATCAAATTCTTGCATAAATCATGAATTCTCAGAGATCTCCCTTAAGATTTACCCTTCCCTTGAAAGAAACTCAAGCTTAACCCCACTATTTACCTTGTAAATGATGTATTAAAAATGCCTTACATATTTAATACATGAAAAACTCAAGTTTTACACAAAAAGACAACAAAATATGCAAAGGAGTCTCAATATATTTTCATTAATATTTTTTTTGTATCAGTACATTCAAACATAGAAATCCTTAGAATAGAAACACTAGATACATAATTCTCTTTACAAATGTATTTCACCACCCTCATTGAAAAATTAAAACTTGCTATATATATCACTAGCCATCTTGAAATCCTCAAGAAAAGGATGCAACAAGCTTCATATGGCTAGGGAAAAATTAGGGTTTCCAACAACTACAAACAACTAGATACAATAGGCAATTTACTACAGAAAAGACTTGCCTGAAAATCTAGAGCAAAATGATCCAATCTAATCTTCAATTAAGGTCAAAACCCTACCGGTATGCCACAAGGACAGGAAATATCACCATGAAAAACTTCCATTGTTTTCAGTTGCACAATAAATGGCATGAGTGTTTCATCCACTTCCCCACGGCATGCACACCTTTTTGGGCAAGCATTATTTCAAAATCTTTCTGGGCGGTGAACATGATTAGATGAAGTAGATTGGCCATTGTTACATTTAAGAACTAGTCCTCTATTGTAGTTATTCTATTTTTGAAACAATCAGATATGATTAGATTAGTAGGGGTATTCAATTATTAGCTACTTCAGCCTTGGAACAAAACAAAATAGATTTTTCTTGTCATTTATGGCTCACTAATTCAATCATGTAGAAAAAACCCTAGCAAAATTTCAAAGATTTAAAAACACAATGGTTATCGCCCAAGTTTAAAACACAACCGTAGATCCTTGGCCTTCCTGAAAGATCAGGCAATTCACATAAAATAGTCATCAAAGCCTTTAAAAAAGACTTTCCACATCACCCTTCAACAACTAATCAAAAGAGGGCACATTGGATCTATTTGGCACTGGGACCCACCTTTTCATTGGCCTTTATTAGACAAGATCAGATGGTCATCGCAATTCCATAATCATTATCAACCGAGCACTTTCTCATTGAGGAAACACGCCCATCATCTGATTATCTTTAACCTGCAATGTCTTTACCTTTAACCATGGAAAGTCTTTAACCTCACATCTTCTAGAGATCACGCGACAATAGGCTTTCTCAAGGTCATTGAATGTTTGTCTTAACCATAGTTCCATTATGAGATTCAACAACCAACACATATCTTGCAATCTCCAGACACTTGTCTCAACCATGGTTTTATCATGAGATTTGGAGATAAATCCTTCTCATAGTCTTTGAATAGTTGTCTTGATTTGGGTTAGTTCTTGAGATCCAGCGACTAAGGCATTCTCACAATCACCAGACACTTTTCTTAACTCAGCAAAGATCATGAGATTTAGCGACAAACCTTGATCTTGTCTTCCATCAATGGTTGTTGCTTAATCACTGAATGCATCATGACTTATTCATTTCATTACGAGATTTGGAGATAACACATTTCTTAACCGCTCGCCAGATCACTGGATGCTAGACATCACCGCTAGATATTAAGAGACTTGGAGAAATCTTGAATCGTTGAATGTTTCACTTAGCCCAACTTTTATCTTGAGATTCAGCAACATCCATCGATCAAGACCTATATTGATGGTGGTCACTTAATTGCTGAATACCTCATAACTTTTCTGTGAAATTGTGAGATCAAGAGATAACTGCACATTGCCAAGTCTTTCACCTTTTCACTAGATCTCCAGATCATTTGAGCCTTAACCGCAACCTTAAGAGATCATGAGAAAACTACCGTGCTAGGTCATTGAAAGTCAAGACATCACCACTGGATATTAAGAAACTTGAAGAAAGCTTGAATTGCTAGGTCGCCGAATGAAAACAACTAATTGCCTGACACTTGGAGATTAGGAGATAACCATTAAACCATTAAGCTATTTACCTTATCGCCCAATCTTTGAATAACTTAAGACTTAACAATTTCATTCTGAGACTTAGAGACACAAAGGGGAAAGACAAAATCCACGTGCATATTGTGAACTTAAGTGCCCAAAAAAATTAACTCGAAAACATAAGATCTAGGGCACGTCTAAGAACTCTTCAAGAATAAAACCCTACCAAAGGTGAACAAGACCTAGGGTAAAGAAATGCAGACATTTTTGGCACATGACTACTTCAAGACTTAGACCCCTTAGAAAAATCTTTGTAGGTACATGAAGAAAAGGAGACACAGGAACAACTCAAATGTCAACAAGAACTGAAAATGACACATCTTAGAAAACCTAGAAAATACCCCAACAGTGGCTCTATCTGAGGATGCTTGAAAGCAAGTTCATAGCAATAATCCATGAATCTCTACATGGAAGACCATGAAAACACTAACCTACTATAGAAAATAAACACATGACAAAAGAAAACATACCTATACATATATTACAAAACTATTGTGCATAGAATAATTTGAAACTTAATTGAAGAAAAAATTCAAAAATTTTCCATGCGCTGGCAATTCCTGTTCATCATGATCTAGATTCTTCAAGAAATAAGAATCCTTTCCATGAATCTGATGAATAATATAAGGGCCCAACCATAGTGATTCAAAATTTTTATGTTTTCCTTTATCTTCAAGCTTGGCATTCCATTGAAGGACTAAGTCACCAGGCTGGAACTTCCCGATACTAGCTCTTTTGTCAAAAAGATACTTCATTTTTTTGATATAATCTAACATTTTACTTTTGAATCTCTCTTCTTATCTCATCCAATTCAATCAATTGCACCATCTTTTATCTTGCAAAGGTTCACAGACTCACAAACCTGTATCTTGTATGAATTGATAGACATGCAATAGATTATTAACATGTAGTCTAGACTTCATACCATATACAAATTCAAATGGAGACTTACTCATGGCCCTTTTCTCTATAATTATATCTTCCCACAATGCAAGTTTCAACTTTTCATGCTAGGTTGTCTTAGTCTTTTCTAATGTTTTCTTCAAGATCTGCAGAATGCTCTTGTTGCTTGTTTCTGCCTATACATTGGCTTGTGGGTGAGAGTATCCTTAAATAAACTAGGCCAATAATAACCAACCTTTAGAATCTTGTGAGTTGTTGTCCTGGCTAAATAATGCCCTCCACATAGTCTAGAGTGCATCTCTTTTAATACTTTCTTAGATTGTCCTTTGTCCAGAAACATGAGCAATATTCCAGTAATGCAGAGTCCCAATTGGATGTTGCAACTTTCAAAACCTCTTATTGCACTTCTAGCTTGGTAGCTAGGTTGACTAGGCTCTCGGTAGTAGAAAGATGGGGATCTTTTTGGATTAGTTCCTTTGCCTTTGCTAAATCTCTTTGGATGACCTCTAGGTGAGGTGTCAACATTGTTTGAATAGAGAGTAGATGAGCCCTTATCTTACCATCATTAGCCATCAACTCGGATATCCTTCCTTGAGAATGTAGAAGCTTGGTGTAGTGTTTGGAGTTGGAACTTGCATCCAAACTCAATGAGTGACCAGTAAACTTTATATCTAGTTGTAGTCTATCGACCAGCTCTTGGTTATCCTTAGTAAATTCTTCTACATTGCATAGTTTCTTGTACAAAGATTGTGCATTCAGTACAACTCCTTTTGAATCAAATATTTGGGTAGAAAGTTCTACTTGCTTCATTGCTATCTCGGCAGAGACTTTATTCAGTACCTTTGTATCAAATTTACTTTCTAACCACTATAAAAACTTATCATTTGCTTCACTTTCATCATCTATTACTTTCTTGACTATGTGGACAAGTTTTTCCAGTATTCGGTCAGAGTCATTAACATCAGTCATGTCAAAAGCATCAATGAATATACCTTTTATCTCATGCAGAACTTTCTTTTGCTGATGTTCCCTTCTCAATTCTTCTTGCCCACTTTTCTTCTTCAGTAAGTCTTGCAATGTCTGCATCTGTTCATATGATAAGTTATATGTGTCCCATTTCAGAATCACAATAAATTCTTCGAGTGCCACCTCAGGTGTAGAAATTTTCACCTTTTTTTTCTATGCCTTCTTCTTCAGTGTATTCCCACTCGACATTTGTACAAGATATTTTATTGCCTGTTGCTCCTTAGGCTCTTGGATGTCGATATCTTTTACCTTCTCTTATTTTCCCTTATCCTCCACATGAGGATTTACAATCACTAGTGCAGACTTCTCTACTTTTTCTCTATGTGACTCCTTGGCAGATGTAGATGGAAGTGCAGTTGCCAACTGACCCTATTGCTCGGTAGTGCTAATACCGGTTAACATGTCAACTGTAACAACTTGAGGATTAACAGGGGTTGTGTTGACAATTGATGTATCATCAATTTTTGGATAATCCATAACTTGTAATAGCACAGTGTTACTCCCAGATAAAGATGTAGTGTGTGCTTCCTCGGCTTGCATGTCTTCCTCGGTCAATACTTGATTCTTCATTGGGGTATCCTCGGGGATGTCAACAATAGTTATTTTAGGTAACTTTTGACATTTCTCTTCCTTGGGAGCTTCTTTCTCCTAAATATGTGGATCATTTACATCTTCTTTATTATCTAGCTCAACACCCTTAGATGTGCTAGCGTCCTGTTGTGCACTTTTGTCAATTAAAAGACCAAAAATAATCTTCCAAGTCCTAAGACTTTCCTGAACAACATCCTCAACCTTGTGTTGAAGGATAGAGTACGCTCTGAGCTTAGGAATGAATCTATTCCTGTACTATTCCACAACTTCTTGAATACTAGCAGGGGATAGATCTGGTGTAACTTGAGCTAAAGTGCTTTCCCTTATCTACTTCTTGGTCATTAGGGAAAATTCCCATTTCTGTGCAACTCTCTCAGATAACTCATTAGGGATGAATTTCCCCATTTGTATTGGTAGCATCTTGAAAGTGCAGAGCATCTCAAGTAAAGCTTCTTTAATTTTCTCCTTATCTCCTATGCTCATGCTCTCAAATCTTATTTGTTTCAAACCTGCGAGTCCAACAGAGTTCTTGATGGTGTGGCATATTTCATCCACATTCGATTCTTTTCTCTGTACTAATAACTTCTTCTTCTTAACTTCCTCAGCACTCTCTATTTCCTCGTCATCTTTCTCCAAAATAAGTTTCCTCTGAGGCTTCTTCTTTGTCTGACTAGACACTGCCCTAGGCTAAACAAGTTTCCTTTTTCCTGATGCAGGGGCTTTCTTTTGTATCTCGCCAGCTATGGCTATAGAGACTGCCCTTGTTCTTGGCCTAATAATAGGTGATGAAATTTCCTTAGGTTTTTGCACTTTCTTTCTCATAGGCTCGTCAATTACTACCTTCTCTCCTTTCTTCTCCACTACTTTCTCCTCTTCTTCACATTCACTGGATTCACTTTCTTTGTCTTCTCCTAGTCCTTGTGTAAGTTCAAGAGGTGCATCTACCTCTCTCTCCTATCATTTTTAATAGGTTATTTGTTATCTTCTTCCTCTTTCTCTCCATGGTAGCAGACTTCAATCCCATGGTTATCTTGGTCCTCATGTGTTCCAAAGTAGGGACCCTTCTTATCAACTTCCTTAGCTAATAGGGATGTGATTGTTGTTGTGGTCTCGTTAATATTAACCTCAGAAGGTAATGGAATTAGCCATGATACCCTTGATAAAGTAGCTTGTGCATATGTGAAGTCAGTATCTACTAAGAAACAAATGTCCTAATTGTACTTCTCAACTAGAGATACAGGAATCCTACTTCTCTTCCTCATTTTCTTCTTGAATTCCACAAAGTAGTTTTCTATTACACCCTTCAAACTCTCTCCTATTTGACTGATAAGCTCATTAATTTAAACTGTGATTGGCCTATCCGTATCCCAGAATACTCCACCAATAGTAGGAAAAAACTTCTGAATGTAAAAGAATAGACAAACAAGTAGGGAACTAAACTTACACATAGAATTCTTTGCTTTCCAGATAGAAGTAAGGTTCTCAGCAAGTTGAGTCAGTTGGAGCTCGGCAAGGTCATAGGTATGGCCTTTCTTGATGATTTTCCAAGCCTGGTCTACTTCCATACATGGGACATTGTCCAACTGACTAGACTAATAGAATTTGTGAGCAATTACTCTCACTGCAAACTCAATCTCTAGATCAGTGATAGTGGAGATTGTCATTCTGCGCTTATTCCAAACTACTTGAGTGTTTGCATGAATCTCCTCCTTGCTTAAACATCTCATTGTTTTCTTACCAGGGAGTTTAGGGTATCCAGTTACCCAGTGAATCATGTCTTTTGTGATCTAAACTGGTCCATCCTCTAGCCAAAATTTCATGTGGTGTACTCTACTCAATACAGTTTTAATCCAGTCCACTTTGAAATTTTGTAGAAAATCTAGGGCATGAACTAACCCTTGCTCGGCAACCTTCTGGTGTTCCAGCTTCAACAACCCGTTGCTGCACAATTTATCGTATGCTTCCCTGATTTCATAGTTGCCAATCTCTCTGATTTTGCACATGTAGCATGACCTAATGTCATTTACCATTAAAACATTTTTTGGAACTGATGACAGAGCTCCACTAAGATATCCTATGATTGCGCTCTCTGGAATGGCCTGAAACTTATGTGGCTTACTCACCTCATTCCTTACTAACTGAACATTGAAAACCTCCTTTCCTTGTTTCTTCATTGCAGTAGATGAAGATGATGCCATTAATCTCAACTAAAAAATTCTCAAATTTTTTTTTACTTGGTAGGGTACCTTTGCGCAAGTGTTCTACAGATGATTTTCCGACGGCACGTTGTGAAGATTTTGAAATCACCCTTAAGCTCTAAAACAAATAGGTTACACACTCTTTGAATCGCTCAAAGAAATTTTTAATTCATTGGTGAAATGAAATGAATGGTAACATCCCACTTTATAGACTTCAAATGGTCAGATTAGGGCTTCATAAATGTTTCGTACACATTCTAGGTGGAATATAGCTATCTTGGCAATCTTATATTAAGCTCGGCTAACACAAGCTCGGTCGACACAACTGTTTAGATACAACTCAGTGTACATCACATCTCAGCTATCACAGATTCTTGGCATACATTGATAACTCGGTCATTTCAGACTAAAACACTGATGCTCGGCATAAAAAATGAATTGTTCCACTTTGCTCAAAGATGTCCTAATGCATCTCTATCTATGCAGATATGGACTTTTTCTCAACTTATGTAAGACATTGTAAGACTCAGCTCCATACATACCTACTTTTTTTAGTTCTAAGTAGTGTGATCACCTGATCCATCAGATCAAGTGACCTCAGGTGCACTGGCTTCACTAGTGCTTCCTTCTTCTTTTCTCTTCCATGTTTTGTTCATTTGATTTCTTAATTTCTCAATGATATCTCATTCTTGCTTTGATAATTGCTTGGTATGGGTGATCTACAGTCTTTCTTTAGATGACCTATCTTGTTACATTTGTACCATACCATACTTCCATTCATCCAACTTTTAGATTTCCCTCTTAAATGAGTTTTCAAACAATTTTCTCCAATGTGCCCATATTTTCCACAGTAATGAGAATTGTACCAAGTGTTATAATCCCAGTTGTATGTGTTACCCTTCATAGGTGACTTAGTCTGTTCATTTGATGACCATTTAGGTTTAGATCTACATTCAAATGCTCTATGTCCATACTTTTGACAGTTGAAATAGTGTCCTTGAAATTTTGGTGAGATAGGTGAATTGCTGACCTTAGACCTACATTCTTGTGCATGATGTCCAAGTTTCTTGTAGTTAAAACAATGTCCATTAAATTTAGGTTTAGGATCAGACTTACCATGTTTGCTTCTGCAAACATGAGCTGTATGTCCTGGCTTTCCATAGTGATGGCATGTAGGCTTGTTGTTCTTTGGTTTATCATTCCTTTGCTCTCCACTTTTTGATGATTCTCCTTCCTCAGTGGATGGCGATTGCTCATTTAGTCCAAGTCCAGATCTATCACTAGATCTTCTAGGTGACCTTAACAGTTTTGCAAAGTATTTTGCAGCTTCATTAGGTTTGTTCATCCTTTCATTTATTTCCTTTTCCCAATTCTTGATTAACTAGTAGCAGTTGATTTACCATGTCTATTTTATTGTTAGTCAACGTTTGCATGTCACTTGTCCTTTCATCAAGTCTCATTGATATTTGTCTTTTGTCTACTTCAGCCATTGTCCTATCTTCTTCAGCTTTCTTTTTTAGTTCAACTACTTCATAGGGTCTAACAGATTGAATTTCTTGTTCTCTCTTTAGATTTCTGATGTCATCATTTATTATGTTATTTTTCTCCAGTAGCTCTTTTATGGCTTTATAACTTTCTACAGAGTTCCCATTATCAAATAGTCCATTAGTATCTTCTTCTTGATATTGTGATTCATTTTGCTGAATAGCAATTTCTCTTCTTCTACTTAATGATTGCTTCAGTTCTCCTCTGGCTGCTACAAGTTGTTGTAATGCAAGCCAAACATCAATCTTATGATTCTCTATAATTTTTCCCAACTTATAAACTTCCATCTCAAGATCTTTATCTTCAAGTGGTTAGACTTTCTATAAGAAACCCTAGAGCTCTGATACCAATTGTTAGAATGTTTCAGTACCTGATCCTTTGGTCTGCACTATATGCTGATTACAGATCTTCTCCTTCCAGTATTTATTTGATCTTATCTATCAAGTTTATCTCTGTTCTATCCTTCACTACTTTACTTTGTTTCACTTAGTTAATGAACTCTATCAGAATACTTCACTGATCTGAATGTATTCTCTCTTGTCTTTTCATTCCTCTCATTCCTTCTACATCCACACACACATTAGGGTTCAGATCTCACCTTATATAGACAACTGAATTCCTCCAAGTTTTGATATCTATGATCCAAATTAACTCATTTTGCCGCTTAACCTTTCCCTAATTTTGATTGGCTCCAAGTGTTGCATAGGGATCAATGATTACAAAATAGAAGCGTAATCACCTTATTGATTTTCTCAACAAATAGTAAACAAAATATAAATGTCGGCCAAAATGTTTTACCTCGGTGATTGTGCCATAACAAACACATATGCCAATTTTGGCTTGCTCGGCATTTGATATCTCTATCACTCAGCATTCACTATTCTTTATACTCTAGCGCTCAACATTATCTTCTTTACATAACTTGGCAAAAACTCACTCGGCTAATAAAAAAGTACTCGGTGACCATTGGTTTACTTGGCAGTGACTACTGCTCGGTAAATGTACATTACATGACTTAGCCTATACATGATGACTCGGTCGTAGTGATGACCGGCCAACATTGCCTAGATAATGACTAAGTGTAAGACACTAATAG
This sequence comes from Chamaecyparis obtusa, assembly GCA_027943335.1. Lineage (NCBI taxonomy): Eukaryota > Viridiplantae > Streptophyta > Pinopsida > Cupressales > Cupressaceae > Chamaecyparis > Chamaecyparis obtusa. Next base: position 1,390,761 of record BSBK01004172.1, read on the forward strand.
ACAACAAAAATATAGGGATCTACAGCAACACATACTTATAAGCATGCAATCTGAGGCTCCTCTTTTGATTATCATTTAGGCCCTATGGGTAACTAGCATTTTTGAGAAAATGCACAATATTTGTGTACCATGGTTGCATCTCAATGCTTGTAATCATTCTTTCACCCATGGTAACATTATTTACTTGGACTAAGTCCATATTTTCTTCTGTCATCAACTTTGCTAACCCCAAACCTCTAACCAACTTGGTAATATGGAGCTCCAAATCAAACTCTTGGATTCTATTAATCCACTTGCATCTTTTCCCTGTAACCTCACTCTGGACCAGAATGTCTTTCACTGCAGCATGAGGAACATATGAATTAACCTTAGCAAAAACCAAATAAGGCCTAAATTCTTTAACTTCATTTACCAATGCATAAGCTTTCTTTTCCATTGGCTCATAATTTAGTTCAGTTGACTATAGTGATTTGCTAAAGAATGCAATGGGCTGGGGTGCTCAAATCCTTCCTCATCCTTTTGTAATAGAACTACTGCAATACTATGAAAAGATGAAAAAGAAAACAAAGAGAAAGGGTTGGGATAATCAAGAGATATTAAAACATTGGCTTCTTGGATTGTTTGTTTAAATTTCTGAAAGGCCTTTTGCACTTCCCGATTCCAATCAAATTTTACATCCTTTTTCAAAAGCTTGACTATGGGCTTGACCATTTTTGCAAAGTTAGCAATGAATCTTCTGACAAAATTGATTTGTCCAAGGAAAGACTGTACACCTTTAAGGTTCTTGGGAGTAGGGACCTTTTGAATTGCTTCAACTCTTTCAGGATCAATTCTTACTCCCTCTTTGTACACTATATACCCTAATATATTTCCTTTAGTAACAACAAATTGGCATTTCTTGGGATTCAATGATATGCCAAACTCTAATGTTTTGACCAAGACCTTCTCCAAGTGACTGCAATGGTCATCAACCTTCTTTGAATAAGTATTCAAATCATCTTGATACACCACCATGAAAACATTTATAAGATCCTTTAAAGCCACATCCATAGCCCTTTGAAAAGTTTCTCCAGCATATTTAAACCAAATGGCATACTAACATACACATAAGTTCCCCAAGGAGTAGTAAATGTTGTTTTAAATTATTCTGATTCCTTAACCAGCACTTGGTTATACCTTGAGAAACCATCCATCATGGATAATAACCCACAACTAGTCACCCTATGAAGCATGACCTCCATATTGGGAAATCCATAATTATCTTTCAATGAGGCAACATTCAAATTTTTGAAATCAACACATAATCTTATGTCCCCATTCTTCTTTCTGACTGGTACCAAATTGGAAACCCAAGATGAATGTCTTATAGGCTCAATAATGCTTGCATCCCTTAACTTTGTCAATTCTACTTGCATTTTAGTAGCTAGTAAGGGATTGATAGGTCTTTGTTTTTGCCTAAAAGGTTTGGTATCTTCTTTTAAAGGGATTTCATGCTGAAATAAGTCTTTTCTGTAAGCTTTTAGGTCATCATAAGATTGGACAAACACATGTTTGTATTTCTTCAACAATCTTATCAAATTAGTTCTCACATCCCTACTTAGCTTCTTTCCAATGTACACCAACTGTGGGGATGTCACTGATCCTAAATTTATTTCTTCCAAGTCCTCTACCTTGGTATTAGATTTTTGTGACATGTAATTATCATTTATTCTGAATATGCCTTCTAGCTTGACTAACCCTTTAGGAATATGATTAGAAGCTAACTGCACAATTTAATTTCCAAGGATGCAATATTTTCCATTAACAATCTCTATTGAGACATCACAATCAATTTGTTGTCCATCATACTGATCTAAAGCTTGAATAAATTTGAGGATATCATTATCATCCTCAAAAACTTTCCAATTACAAGCATTATCAAGCACAACAGGCTTGCTCTTAATTTCTAACATTGACACACCAGTAAGAGTGACATCATTATTTTTCAATGTGACATTTGCAAGGAAGTCTGCCATGATATTATTTGACCTTTCTACCCATTGAATATTGAAAGCATCAAATAATTTTATTATATCCCAGACATCATATCTATACAATTTGAGTCTGTCATCCTTGGCAACATACTTAGATCTAATCTGAGCAATAATCAATTAGGAATCTCCATGAATTTTTAAACATTTTATACCATATTTTATGGCAATATCTAATCCCAATATCAATGCCTCATACTCAATAGTATTATTTGTGCATTGAAAAGTCAACAAAAAGGAGTATTTAAAAGTAATACCTAATGGGGATATAAATAATACACCAGCTCCTTATCCTTCTTTAGAGCATCCTCCATCAAAGTACATCTGCCATAGCCTATTTTGTTGCAACATCAACTCATCAACTATTGGGTTAGTATTCTTCAATTGTGACTTAATTTCTTCAACAATGAAATTTTCCATGTCAATGTCAACACAAAAATTCAAATCCTCAAGTGCTACCATCTCAACCAAGACAGAAGAATGAGGCTCTCTGTAAAATTTAACCTCAATACCATTTATAGGTATGGTAGCATATGACATGTCTAGTTGCAATTTTCCTCCTACTATTGATGCCCATTGTCTTGATAGAAGCATACCATAGTGAGGCTTGGTATCAACCACAACCACATCCATTTTGTATGTGGCCTTAGGGAATGCAACAATCTTCACTTCTATTACCACTAAGGTTCCCACCATAGGAACTACCCTATTATCCATGGCATAACACCTTCCATTGGAAGTGTCAACTTGAAGTCCGAGTTCCTTCATAACATGATATGGAATCACAGTAGCTGCAACACCAAAGTCTATCATACAATTTTTTAGAAAAAAGTTGTTGACAATCAGAGTGACATAGAAAGGATCAATTGATGATGGTTATTGGGTTACAATATTTGCAACACAAAAGTCAAAAATCTCCTTGCTTGTCTCTAGTTGATCCACTGGCTTATCCTTTTCTAATACAATAGGAGTATCTCCTTGTTCATTTATCAAGGCTAATGATGTTGCCTTGTGCTCTTTTATCTTCAACATTTCCAACAAGGGGATTGAGACTTTCATTTGAGATAGGGCATGTCTCATGTCAAAGGTTGGAGGTTCAGTAAAAGGATCAGACAAATCTTTTCCCTTACCAACCCTTTTGTTTCTCTTGTCTATGGAAACCTCCTCATTCTTCTTAGTATCTTTAATAAGAATAGGCTCTTCTTTCTTGTTGTTACCACCCTTGCCTTTGATTACATTTGGTTTTGGAGAAACCTTACCTTGGGAATCATCCTTTACAAAGACTGACCTCGGTACTCCTTGATTAGGGTCTACTCTTCTATTCCTAAAATTATATGAGGATCTGGCTTGAGAAATGGAAGCCACAGTAATAGTTCTTATTTCTTCTTCACTGGGCTTTCTCCAATGAGCTTTACCTAATTCTAGTCTAAGCACACTTGTTGATTTGCAAGCCTCACTTTTAGACTCATCTTGATCTAAATGGGTAAAATCTTGTTGTTCATATTTTGGGAAATTTCTTCTTTTATAATCAACATCAAAAAGTATTTCTTCATCTTCTGAAGATGAAATCTCTTCCACTCTCTCGGTGGTAAACATGTTAATTGTAGGCTTTTAAGATCCTTTATTATCTCTTGCATGTGAGTCTTCCACTTCTTCTCCCAAAGCTTGGGCCACAACACATTGATAAGGTGAGTGAGGCATACTACAAGCCACACAACATGGAGTGTTCTCTACATTATGTGCTGCATTCTTTTTTAAAGGATTAGGGGTATCCTTCCTTTTTGAGTCTCATGGGTATCAAAAATAGGCTTCCCATCCTTCCAATTTGTCTTGTAGGGCTGATCATGCAACCTAGGGAATCTTGGGGGTTAGTCTCTCACCCTTTTCAACCCTAGTTGAGAGCTCTTTAACAACATTTTCCAACTTGTCAACCTTATCCTCTTCTTTAGTCGGTCTACCAGCATGAGCTTTGATTTCTTTCCACAGTCTTCCTTCATCCATTTTGCACATTTGACCAGATGCTTTCGTATTAATTTCAATATTTATTGCTAACTTAAAAGCATCTCTCAAAGTATGTGGGCTTTTGTCTCTCAAGAGATAAGACATTTTTCCATCCAAAGCATTGAAATATGTGGTTACGCAAACTTCATCATCTAATCTCAAGACTTGGAATAATTTATACATTGCCTTTTGAAACCTACAATTGAATTCATACATGCTCTCATTGGGATGCTTCTTGATATTATTAAATTCATTGAACATATTGTGTGTGTGAATTTTGTACCTAGCTGTAGACACAACACTTCAGTAAAACATTAGAGGTTAGTTAAAATCAAAACTGTGTAGTGAATTGAAAACTAAACTAACCAGGTGATTTAATGCCTTCTAGTAGATGCGGGTATGTATTCTCAAATTGGACTGAGATCAGTGACCTTGAAGACACCTAAACGAAGGATTTGAATGCAAAATCTAGATATGAATTAGATGCAAATTAATCTATATTTTTGGTTTTTCTATGCAATTATGATGAAAAATGATATGAAATCCAAACTATATGAAAAATTGATATGAAATGATTCTAAGAATTGATATGAAAAACAAAATTGATCTCACAAACGTGGTTGATTCGCAAGATTCTTCAGATACCAATTCGCTAGCATAAGTTTGCAAATTCTAAGATGATTTGTGAAGAGCTAAAGCCTTGATTTTATAGAAATCCAGGGCTTTGGGGATGCATGGAAAAATCCATAAATCACTCTAGTTGATTTTTGAGTCAACAAGGAATTAAAGATAGTTAACTCACAAAAAATCATGCAAAAATAGCTTTTTGATTTAAATCAGAAGTTGAGATCAGTGTTTAACTCAAAAGAGAGTTGAGTTTATTTTTAAAACAACTTGAATTGATTTTATGATTTAAAGTTTAACTATTTTTTGGATGTGCATAATTAATTATGAATTAAATAAATAGATAAAGTGATTTATCCTCAGCTTAACTGATTTTAAAAATAAAACAATTGATTTATGGGTTAATCAATTATTAAATCAAACTTTTATTCAAAAACTATATTATTAAATTTGACAATTGACATTAATTAATTAAATAACAATTTAATCAATTAGTCATAGGATATTTGATTATTTGTCAAAATGAAATAATACAATTTAGGAATAAATCTAATTAAATCTAATTAAATCTAATTAAATAATTAAGTGGCAGTATTAAATCTAATTAATTAAATATTAGAAAAATATTCAATTAATCAAACTTTAGGATAAATAAGATTTATTGCCAAATAATCATTAAATTAAAGATAATTAAGATGATTAGGAATATATAGGAATAAGGAATATTCCCCGATGCAGAATTTAGGATAATCAATTAAAATTTGATAATGTGCCAATGTGCCTTAGGTTAGGACTTCGATGTCGATTTCATTTGATGTGTCAATATAGGAGATTAATGAACCTATAGCCCATTTTTGGGGTATTACATTTTGCCCCTCTTTGAATTGTTGTGTGAAGCATAGTGGTTCAAAGATAGTTTATGTATGATGTTTAAAACTAATGTTTGAAATTGATATGAAACAAAATTTGTGATATGAGATAGAAATTGATTGACATTTGATATGAAGATAATAGGTCCTGAATGACCAAAGATAATGTTAACTATAACAGCAATGAATCGATGATTGCGAAGAAGTGTCAAAACACCTAATTCTGAACCTTATGATTGCGAAGAAGTGAGTGACCGATTCCAGACCCGATTGTTGATAAGAATCACATTGGTATCACATCTGAACCCTTTAGTTATGAAGAACCAAGGAAATAACACTAATGAACCGATGGTTACAAAAGATTGATACAATTTACAAGATTAAGAGAATACCAGATTGATATGGATCTCGATGAATCTAATATGCCCCAAGCGATGATTGATTTTCCCCAAGCGACGAGGACTTTAGATGAATCAACAATTAGACATGGTTGTTGTCTTGATTACTGAGGAAAGATTTGATTTCAAATTTAGATTACAGGCTTTGAATGATATGCAATACCATGCCCCCTTTGGGATTAAAATTGAAATCTGACAAGAAAAGTCAACGTTATAGTTTAGAAGCATGTTAATTGATTTGAGAAGTGGTTATAGATGTTCGAGAACGCATTCTGCATTGTTTGGAGGTCCAAAAGACCAAGTTTGACTAGGTTTGACCATGAGTTGACAATGGTTGACCAAGTTGAAATTTTGATAGTTTGATGGAAGATAATCAGTTAAGTTGAATACTGGATTTCTGTGAAGATTGAAGGTCGATTATGCAAGCAATAGACCGTCCTGGGTCCAAAATTTTAAATCATGATTTTGACATAGTAAATGATCTCAGATTTTGATTTTGATCTCGAAAATGGATTCAGAATGTCAAAATTAGCCAGGGGTGCAATTTTCATGAAAAACGGAGCACTTTTGAAAATTAGGTCAAAAGCTATATAAAGGCCGGAAGGGTCATTTTCAATTCATTTCAACCTTTTGACTTTAAAAACTTTGTGGAGCCCTCTGAGCAAAAATGGCAGACAAAGCGGCAGAACCAAAGGTACCTGTGAGTTCGCATCAATTTGAGTGCAGCCGGAGACACTAGAGACCTCGGCAGTATGGACATCCAGTAGGTGGACCTCTGTGCTTTGCTAAAAATTCAATTTTTCCATGTTTTATAGGATTTTAGCAATGTTCATACATTTTTTTACTTTTGAATTTTCGCATGTATGGAAACTCGTACGACTCTCTAGCGAGACTCGTACGAATTTCTAACTGTAGCTAGATTATTGTCTCATAAGCCCCCACGACTCGTATTAGAGGGACCTATGAGTCGTACGACGTTTCATCGGGTCCCTCATAACTCATATGATGAGGGATGCATTGTCGTGCCACTATGCTTTTTCGTATGGTATGATGTAGAAACTTGTACGACTTTTCATGCCAGTTTGAAGTGTCATATGGAAAACAGTGAGCTTAAAACTCAGTATTAGGTCAAATTTTTTATTTTTCTAATCTCTTAGCCTGATTGTTGACTTGTCAACCTACCTTCTGAAATACTGAACTACCCCATTTTTTCCCTTGTAACCTATTCTGTGACCAAATTACTGATAGGATTCTATGTTTCTGTGCTGTGTAGGTCATATATCCAGATGTACATGTATAGATCTCGCATCCTACTACGCAGAGACTATGTGTGTCATTGCCAGACCCTATGAGGGTCCACCTTGCTTCTTGTGGATTTGAGTACTTGATACATTTACCTGAGATTAGGGTAAATTACAAAATTTTGACTACGCTGATTGAGAGATTTCACTCAGAGACCCAGACATTCCACCTGCCGACGGGGGAGATCATTGTTACCCCTGAGGATGTGTATCGTATACTGCACATTCCTTTTCCTGCAGGCCAACAGCTAGAGTATGTGAGTTTGGGGAACTTAGGTTTATTAGCTTTCAGACATCTCTTTGGAGATGATACTCAAATGATGACTTCCATTTCTTGGGAGACCTTAGTGCAGAGATATGGACAGACGCACTGGCTGGAGTGCATCATTGCCGAGATGATTGGTGGTATTATCATGTTTGACCGTCAGCAGAATGGTCTTTTGATGGGCTGGGCCCCTATGGTAGCACATTTGATGGCGACGCCCTCTGAGTTAGCCTGGGGTCAGTGTTTATTAGCTCACATGTTCTCCGAGATGCACGAGGTAGTGTATCAAGAGAGCAAGTCTTTTGCTGCAGGAGCTCTAGTTCTACAGATCTGGGCGTGGGAGCATATCCCAGTGTTGAGACTGGTATGTACTTCACAGAGGCAGCCTTAGGAGCCTGTCATTTATATATATGCTAGATATGTCATTCAGGGACAGATGGGTCACGTGGAGTACTGGAGGTGATGCCTCGATGATATGACATTTGTGCCCTGGAAACCATATATAGCCATTGAGCCTTGGCCTACTGCTCGAGAGCAGTTTAGTTTCTTTTTTCAGAGTCATGTACTGATTGGGAGGTCATCCTCCACTATAGAGAGATTCCTTATTACCAGGGTTTGGCGGCCGTATGGGCAAGTACAAGATGCCCCTGAGGATTATTCTACTTATGCAAGGATAGGGCGTGAGATTGGACTTGGATGGACACATAGGCTCTCTTATGCTTTGTGTTCACAGGAGTACAGTGCTATTGTTGGCAGGGACTGGGAGTATAGACCAGATGTACTTGATGCTAGTGTTACAGATGGATTCATTTCCTAGCCTGCTGACCATCCCATTCATAGATTTTCTGATCTGACAGAGCTGATACCCTCCATGGAGGAGGTGATGGATGTTATAGGTGCTCCAATGGGACAGGGTCCCAGACCTACACAGGATCCCATTATACATCCCACACCTTTGAGACCCAGAGCGATGACTCCACCATAGAGACCATCAGGATAGATGAGCCCCCCTCATCCCACTAGTTCTATAGTATGCAGATCTTTTAGTTCTCATAGATGGACTAGGGGAGAGGGCAGTACATTAGGTGGAGTTCATTCAGCTAATGAGGTACTAGCAGCCGAGCAGGTGGAGATACTGATCCCTTACAGGATGATACTGGACTTGATTTAGGTGTTGAGATCAGATGTCGTAAGGCGCAGAGGGAAGATACCATAGAGCAAACTGCCCCAGATATTGAGATGCCAAATGTTGATCCTACTATTCCTCCTACTCCACAGGAGACTATCAGACGGCTCAGTGCACAGGTTAGGGACCTGAAGGTGCACAGTACTCGATGGGAGGAGCGATACATAGAGGAAGATAGACAACGGATGGAGCTGCATGTGGAGGTACAGAGATTACAGGTAGAGGTGATTCATCAGACCTCACAGGCAGCTTACTATGTGTCCACATATTATATAGTTGTTCCTGCTACACAGAGAGTTCCCTCCTATTCACAATACATGATGGCATCAGAGGGAGCCAGAGCACCCAGAGCAGAGGCAATACTAGATACACCACCTCCTCCTCCACTAGATGCAAAGGATCATGCTGATAGCTGATTTTTTTTAATACATTGATATACTATACTCTTTTTGATCATTGATATACTGTTCTGACTTTGATAGCTCACATGAGCGTATTCTTTTGTACACTGTGCCAGTAGTGCACCCCTGACTAGTTTGATATTTTTGATATATATATATATATATATATGAGATCGATATTTTGGTTGTGACTTCATGTGCACTTGTCATGTTTCGATTTATGATGATATCATGTGATGTTTATGCTATGAGTAGTGTAGAATACATGTACAGATATATGCAATGCAATGCTTTCTTTCATATGTATGGGTGTTATGCAAATGTATTTTGATTATGAAAAGATGTATGTATGATTTTATTCTTATGCGCATGGATGAATTGTAATGCAACAGATGATTGTGATATGTAAATGTAATGATACACATGATATGTTTTGCAGGTATTAATGAAGACAAGTACTCAGTCTTATGTCAAAAGGATGTTTAACCCAGGAGGATAACTACTTGCGAGTCTATGAAGAGACCTTCGAGTTAGGTTTCAGCTCTTGTTAGATTTGAAGAGACATTTGAAGAATTGTTTAAGCATTGAAGTTCGCTTAGCCATTTGTGAGATCATGCAAACATGCAAAATGCAAAGAAACAAGCAAAGTAAAATGCAAGCTAAGACCTAGGACGTAGTCACTGATCATGTGTCGGTCATTCTCATCATTGAATTTTTAGGTAACCGGATAAATCAATACATTGCCAACTAGTTATGAAACCATAGACATATGAATATTGATTTGTATGTGCAGGAATCAATACAACACCCACTGATTAGGAAACCATGGATATATGAATATTGATTTTGTTTTCAGAATGTCAGATTAGACATAAGCATCAAGGGACAAACATCAGGATGACTTGAATATTATGTCCATTTTGATATAGCAATTTGTATAAGCATCAAAACATAAATGTCGTGATGACCTGAATACACCTTGCGTTACAAACACATCAAGAAGTCAAGCGATCAATCTAAATCCAATGTGAATTACCCGTAGTGACCCTTTATCGTTCACATCCTTAGGTAAGATTATGTTTCATAGTAGGAGAAAGAACTCACTCAAAAAAAGATAATAGTTAGATCAAACTTCCTTGAATTTTTTGAGGTACGCATGGCCATCCAATTTGAGATAGAGGCTCTTACAGTCGGACACCATTTCAATCCAGAATTTCCAAAGTTGTTAGATTTTCACATACAAGCAGAAGACAAAGAAAAGATTATGTCCCCAGTCATCACTCTCTAAATCCTATAAAGGACATCATCGAAGAGCTCGAGAGGACACAATATGCAAAAAAATCTCAATGTGAATCAGAAAGCATACAAGGAGATAAAAGCATGTAAAAATCATAGATTGTTTTCAGTTTGATGTTTGATTGCGTTGTTGTAGATGCAAAATCCTTTCTGGAGACAAGACATACTGACTGACTCAGATGAAACTTCAAAGGACTCTCACTAGATATGATATGTCTAAGATACATTGGAGGCCATAGGATATGAATTTGATTGCCCCCAAGTTTTAAAAGTGATAGGATATAGACGCTTGAGCTGATTGGTGTACAGACTGACTTATTGAAAACAAGGAGTACAGAAACACACCGAGAGATATGTACAAACTTAAGCAAGATTGAAAGCTGGGAAAGACCAAGATTATGCTGATAGATGAAGCGTTTTGAAACAAGTGGCACCCATTTGCTAGGTTTTCACCATCTTGGCAGAGATTCTATTTTTGCTACCAAGGCACCTGTTTCCAGGTTTTCACCAAGGCACTTTTTCTTTTTCTCATTTTTTTGTATTTTTCATTTTTCCAATTTTTTTGTGAATCATCAAGGTGCCTATTGCTAGGTTTTCACCAAGATGTTCATTTTTTTAGGACTATTTCCAATTTTTATAATTTTTCAAGACATTTTACCATAGACTAAATGCCTTAGGTGTAGAATTTCTTCAGATGGAAAATGTTGATTGGTTCTCAAAGCTGTTCTCCTTCAGTCATTGAGAGTTGATAGGCACCAGAGCCAAAAGTAGAAGTGATAACAAAGGGACCCAGCTAGTTGGGTTCAAACTTCCCCTTGCGTTCTTGATGTGATTGATTTTTAGGATTCTCTCTCAAGACTAGATCACCAACCTGAAATTCTCTGTGTCTGACTTTCTTGTTGTAACCTCTAAACATTCTCTTCTGATATACTCTGAGATGATCATACGCTGCTTGTCTATGCTCATCTAGTAGTTCAAGTTCTTGCAACCTAGACACTCTGTAGTCATCATCAATTACTAGACCATGCATTCTAATTCTTAGTGATGAGATTTCAACCTCAATAGCCAGTACTACTCCAGACCCATAAACTAAAGCGAAAGGTGTAGCCCCAGTGGGCATTTTGATACTTGTTCTGTAGGCCCAGAGAGCTGGATTGATCATGAGATGCTAGTCTCTTCCTATTTTATTAATTGTACGGTGCAAGATTTCCAATAGATTCTTGTTAGAAGCCTCTACTTGTCCATTCCCTTGAGGATAGTAGATAGATGACCAATGTTGTGTAATCTTGAATTTAGCACATAAATCATCTAAATCTTGGTTCTTGAATTGTCCACCATTATCTATGATTATGGAATGAGGTATCCCATATCGACATATGATGTAGTTTAAAATGAACATAGATATTTGTTTTTCAGTTGCTTGTGTCAAAGGAACTGCTTCTACCCATTTTGTAAAATAATCTATAGCTGTGATTATATGGGTATGTCCATTAGAAGAATGAGGATGTATAGCTCCTATACGATCAAAGGCCCATTGATGAAAAGGCCATTGTGTAGTAAAGGGAATTAGATATCTCCCTAGAGCATGAATTAATTTGCCATGCACTTGGCACTTTTGACAATTCTTAGCAAACTTGATAGACTCTTTCTCCATTTTAGGCCAATAGCACCCAGCCCTAATAAGTTTTTGAGCTGGTGTTAAACCGTTTGAGTGTGACCCACAAATACCATCATGGACTTCCTCTAACTCACGTTGAGACTCTTCTCATTCTAAACATCTAAGTAGCATACCATCTAGACCTCATTTGTACAGATCATGACCAATGATGACATATCGGGATGCATTACAGATAAGGTATCTCTTTTCATGGCGGTTGAAGGTATCGAGAATGATTTGGTCTTGGAGATAGGAAAATAGGTTTTTGTATCTGGATGAATCATGACCAACAACAGTGTAGATCATGCAGGTTTCAGGGGAATCATATGCAGGATAAGATAGTGCTTCCACCAGGAACTCGTAGCCTAGCTCATGTTCAGGCTGCTGTAACAGAGTATATAATGTTGCCATTGCATCGGCAGCCTTATTCTCTATTCTAGGTATTTGCTCAAATGTGATAGATAAGAAATACTTCTTTAAATCATCTACCATTCTCTTATAAGGAATGAGTTTTTCATCTTTAGTTTGGTACACATCATTGACTTGATGGATAACAAGTTGCAAGTCTCCTTGAATGTGTAATTCTGTTACTCGCCACTCAATTGCTAGTTTCATGCCATTAAGAAGGGCTTCATATTATGCAATATTGTTTGTGTAAGGGAACTTTAATCTGAATGCTTTTGGGATTGAGTACCCTTGAGGAGTTATGAACAATATGCCTGCTCCTGATCCATTCTGTGTATAGGAGCCGTCAAATAATAACTGCCATTCTCTAGAAGAAAGAGTCATGATAAAGGAATCTGGAAATTCCATTTGCATTGGTGTATCATCAATCATAGGTGCATCTACTAATTGATCAGCAATAACCTATCCTTTGATAGCTTTTCTTTCCACATATTCAATGTCAAATTCACTTAAGAGCATGACCCATTTAGCTAATCTACCTGTGAGGGCAGCTTTTCTTAGTAGGTACTTGAGTGGATCAATTTTAGCTACCAAATGTGTGGTATGAGCTAACATATAATGTCTCAGTTTCTGTGATGCAAAGATCACAACTAGACAAGCTTTCTCAATCATTGAATAATTCTTTTCATATGCAACCAATGTTCTACTGATATAGTATATCGCTCTTTTCTTTTTGTTCTCATCATGTTGTGCAAGCAATGCCCCCAGTGATGTATCTGTAGCAGAGACATATAAGATCAAAGGCTTCCCTAGAATGGGAGGCATCAAGATAGGAGGATTTGATAGATACTTCTTGATATGATTAAAGTTGTTTGCACATTCTTCATTCCACGCAAATGTCACACCTTTATGTAATGTTTTTGTAAAAGGTTGTGATATGTCTGCAAGTTGTGATATGAATCTTTTGATAGATTGAACTCTTCCTTGCAATGTCCTCATTTGACTAATATTCTTTGGAGGTTGCATTTCCATGATAGCCTTTACTTTAGCTGGATCAACTTCAATGCCAACTTCAATGCCCTTCTTTGAAACTATGTATCCTAAGAGCTTTCCAAAAGTGACACCAAAAGCACACTTCTTAGGATTTAGACTAAATTTTTCCATTCTGTCTAGTATCTTGCTCAAGTCACTTAGATGTTTAGCTCTAATCATTGATTTTGCTAAAGTATCATCAACATAATCCTCCATATTCCTATGCATCATGCCATGAAAAATAGATGTCATGGCTCTTTGATATGTAGCACCAGCATTTTTAAGCCCAAATGGCATGACATTCCAACAGAAGGTGCCCCATGCACATGTGAAAGCAGTTTTATCTTGATCCTCTGGAGCAATTTTTATTTGATTATATCCAAAAAAACCATCCATTAAAGAATACATCTCAAAGCCCGCAGTCATGTCCACTATCATATCAATGTTAGGTAATGGAAAATCATCCTTAGGGCATGCTCTGTTTATATCTCTAAAGTCTGTGCACACTCTGATTGATTTATCTGGTTCTAAAATAGGTACAATATTAGAGATCCACTCTGCATAATCAATAACTCGGATGAATCCAGCTTTTAGGAGCTTCTCTAATTTAGCTTTTACCAAGAGTGCAACATGAGGATTCATCTTTCTCAATTTTTGCTTAACAGGTTTGACATTTGGAGCTATAGATAAATGATGCATTATAAGATTAGGATCCAACCCTGGCATATCTGAATATTTCCATGCAAAGTTGATCTTCTTTTCTATTTGGAATGTTGTAAATTTTTGCTTCTCTTCTTCTGATAAAGATTGTGCTACATGGATCAACTGTGGCTCTTCTATTGTTCCCAAGTTGATAGATTGAGTGGGCTCAATTAGAATTGGAGACCTATCATGTAAATGACTTAGAAGGACATCAAATATCTATCCTTAGGTGCCTCAAAGAGGTTTTCACCTTCGGATATGTCTTTTAGTTTTACTTTTGTAGGTTCTGAGACTACCACAAAGTGGTTTTCACCCTCAGAACTCCTTTTCTTTTTATTCTTATTCTTATTTTTTTGACTAAGATACGATGTCCAACTCTATCATGCTAATGCTCGGTTCACTGATGGAAGTCCTCATAGGCTCAACTGCATTGAGGTAGCAAGCAAGGGCATAGTCATTCGGGAAGGTATAAATACCATGGCTCAGATTTGTGGAGGTTTGATCAAGAAGTTTAGGATGTTGGATAGTCAAAGTGGTGAAAGATTGGGAGATAGTGTTTACGGATATGGATCTGTCATCATTGGTCCTAACCCGACGCTCAAGTTCAAAGGTGATATTACAACTTAAGACATTCAATTCATGAATAGGCTCAATTTAATTGTGGGAGTCCAATTTAGCCATCGGTGGACCAGACTCATTAAGTTCACTACTTCGCTCTAGACTTACATTGGGTTTAAGTGCATATTGGTGAATAACATCAACATGTTTCTCTATAATAAGCTCATCTTCTTCTGGAATGGCTCCTCATTCATAGTCATTAGATTCTTCATCTATGCCTCTAGGAAATCTAAGAACATGAGTAAAGTCAGGATGAATACCCCAAGAAGGGTTATCCTTAGATTCTAATTTGAATTCATACTCATGGGAGTCTGTCTCAGAATAACTACCACCTTCCTCTTTTTGATTGTCTTCGAGATTAGTTGGTTCTTGTGTGGCAACTATCTCTTGCTCTATAGTAGGTTCTTGTGTTTCTACTACATTAATTCTTTTGATTGGATCATCTTCAGCTTCAAGGAGATCTGTGATTTCCTTAGGCAAATGCTCATGAGGGATAAGTTCTGAGCTATTGGAATCACTATCTGATGGTTCAGTTTCTTCCTTCTTAAGAAGGGGTTCTCCTAGTGTGATCTGCTCTATGACATTGGAACAATTACCTTTGAGGTGGAAGGGTTTCTTTTTAAAGCCTAAGCCAACAATATCTTTGTTTGCCCTACCAGTATGTGAAATAGGTGTTATAAGACCTTCTCCTCTGACTCCTAGAGGTCCTTTACCTAAATATCCCATCTTAGCTATCAATTTATCTCCTGGACCATATGCCTTAGAAGAGATTTTGGATACTATAGAGTCAGTAGTTGGAACAACTTGAGATTCAGGTTCATCTTTGTATAGCCATGTAAGCACAGCTTCATCTTCTTCAAATTCTTGCTTAGAGACTTGTTCTTCTACAAAATTCTTTTTATATGCCTCCAGAGGTTCTTTAGAGTCTGGTTTGGACTATTTTAAAGATTGTCCATAAGACTTAGGTGAGATAGGGAGAGATGTCAAAGATAAGACTGGCTCTATAGTATATTCTCCCATACCATTTTCTTTGATATTGACCGCTTTTGCAAGGTCTTCCATTTTAGACGTGGATGCTTCTTTTGTGGACTCAATGGAAGATTATCTATTATTAGGCACAACTTTATCCACACTCTCCTTCAATGTATTGCAAGTGGTGGATATGTCTGCTGGAATAGTGACCTCTACTCCTTCATAAGGAAATTTCAAGCATTGGTGGAATGTAGAAGGAATAGCCTTCATCTCATGTATCCGTGGTCTCCCTAGAAGAATGTTGTAAGACAAAGGTAGATCAAGAACTTGACATATAGTATCTCTAATAACCAGACCTGCTCTGATAGGTAAGACAATGGTGCCTTTAGAAGATCTTTCTTGTTCATCATAGGCTTTTATAGTTATTTAATTTCTAGGATCAATAGCCAATTCTAAAAATCCCAATTGTGTGACTGAGCTGTAAGAACAAATGTTTAGGCCAGTGCCCCCATCTATCAACACATGTTTGACTCTATGGTTCTAGATCAAGACTTCTATATGCAAGGGTTGGTTATGTGGGTGACTCAAGGAGTTATCATCTTCATCTGAGAAGGAGATATATTGTGGAGATGTAAGATGTCCAACCATAGTCTGGAACCTGTCTAAATCAAGGTCATCAAGAACATTGGATCCGAGCAAAGCTTTGTCTAAAATAGCTCTATGAGCTGGAGATATCTGAAGCAACTCAAACATGGAGATTTTTGCATTAGTGTGTTGGAGTTGTTGAATAATGCTATAAGATGTTGGCCTCGTATCGTTAGGATTGGAAGATTTAGAAGTAGCCTTCTATTTGGAAGTGGAAGAAAGATTGAAGGGCATCTTAGGGACATTTGATGAATCTGGGATTTGTCCATTCAGATGTGCCTAAGCCTGTGATCGAGTCATTGCATTAGCTGAAGCATGATCTCTATCTCTTCGCACAATTGTGATGACATTGCAATGCTCAGAGAGACAAGGTTCAACCATATTGATAACAACATTATTTCTAGGGTAAGCATAATTGACCTTTGCCCCCATATTAGGCTGAGAAGGTGAAACTTATTGACCATGTTTTAGAAATGGTTATGTGAATGTTGTATGATCATTATTGCTCTTATGATTTTCAATCGTGATGTCTCCCTTATCAATCAGATCTTGAATAGTATGTTTCAAGCATAAGTAGTTATTAGTTTTGTGACCTTTACCTCGATGGAAATCACAGAATTCATTCTCTCTCCAACATTTTGGTTTAGGATCAGGATCAGATTGTCAGATCTCAAGCAAAGAGATGATGTTATTAGCCAACAGAGTTCTCATAGATGATTCCAAAGATTCTCCCAGAGGAGTGAACTTTCGTTTATTATCAGTGGACCAAGATTTGTATTCTGGCTTCTTTTGAGATGGTTTGGGCACCTTTTTCTCTAAGGATTTGATGGCTTGGGTGCCAATAGTTAGATTGAAAGCTGGTGCCTTTGATGGGGCACAGATAGTATCAACAACACCATCTGTGACAATGCCTTTATTCTTGTTCCAATTTTTGTTCTTGTCTTTAGAACTAGATCCTGATTCGTACTTGTCCTTTTGAAGTGTGATGTCTCCTTTTTTCACAAGTACCTTTTCAATTTTGATCGCATTGTCTACCATCTTATCAAAAGATGTATGATCTTGCATTTGTAAAGGGTAGTTGATCTCTAGGATAAGATTATTGATGAAGATTTCCAACTTCTCAGTTTCTGGAATAGGCCTAGCATATAGAGATAATTTCTTCCTCCATCTCTTGAGAAATGTCAGGAATGGTTCTCCTAGATATTGTTTGAGATTGCAGATATCAATCATGGTGAATGGATATTGAATGTTGTAGGAGTATTGCTAATAGAACAATTTGATCAACTCCTCAAAAGTTTTGATAGTAGAAGGCAATCTAGAGAACCAATGAATGGCTGATCCTCCCAGAGATCGAGGAAAAAGATGCATTAGATAGGTTGGTTCATGCATGAACTCCATAGATTATGTACAAAATTCCCTGACATGATCTTAAGGATCAGAGTTTCCATCATACTTATCATATTTAGGCATCTCCACTCTTTTCGGGAATGGTGGCATGTACAAGTCTTTGTCAAATGGAAAAGGACATAGGGCCTCCATGGAGAACTCCTTGGGTTCCTTTTCTTTCTCAAGTTTATTAAGTTTGACTTGCATGGCATGCATCTGTTTCATCATAGTTGTGAGTGGAGTTTCTTCCTCATGCGTAATGATATCTTCAACATTAAAGTTGGGAGGAAGTTTAGCTCCTTGATGAGCTAATTGTAAAAATTATGCCTCTCTGTCCTCTTTCAAGAAATGCTTCATCATTCTTTTGAAGTTATCATCGTTTTGATATTGAGCAATTTCAGAAGGTGTAGGTTCTTGATCTACACCATGTTGAGATTGAGCTCTTTGAGAGCCAAAGTTTGTCCTTGCTTGAGACATGGTAGGAGTTCTCCCTGGGATAGATTTAGGAGGAGTTTGTTGATTACCTCTGTGAGTTGATGAAGGAGGAATGTAACCAGATTTCAATCAAAAATTGCCAAGACTGTCGTCTTCGTAAAGACCAGAATTGTAGAGTTGCTCAAGAGTTGGAGCTTGTAGAGTATTCAAAGGTATGGGATGGGATACTTCTCTAGATTTCTTGTGAGAGGAAGCTCTAGTTTCCACCATTAACCTTGGGTGAAACAAAATAATATGATGAAGACCACTGAAGAAAGATCTGATTCAAGAAGATCAAATGATGCAACCTTGTCAAGGTTTGGTTGACTGAAGCTTGGATTAGACGTAAATGAAGGAGACTATGCCCTGGATGTATGGGTGGATTGCCAAAAGATAGCGGACACGAGTTCACAACACTTAGCTATTTTGAAGATGGATTTAAGGTTGATAGTTATGACAAGGTTTTGACACAAGATGAAAAAGACTCAAATCGATTAAACAGAAGGCTAAATCAGATTCCAAAGGCCACTTTAGGAAAATGATTGGATTCTCAATAGTTGCTGCTCTGTTCCTGACATAGTGATTTTCTTGAAAAACTCTGGAAATAGGCTGGAAAAGCTGGGTCTCTGACAATTCTGACAACTTTCTAGTAATTTTTCAAAATTCCTCAAACGACTTTCTATAGGCTTGTACGACAGTGGGTATAGCATGAAATGACAATTGAAAACCTTGTATGACTATTGCAAAACTCGCACGATAGTTGATAGCAGGATTTTTGACTTTTCAGAATTGACTGGCAGCAAAACTCGTATGACAATATACCGGCTACCATACGACAATCTGGGGGTTCTGAAATGATAATAGCCAAAAGTCGTACGACTTTCAGACTTTACAAGATGAATTTTGACTCCAAAAATGTGTTTGACATTAGATTTTGCAATTCTTTATATTTTTAGTTTCAGATTGTTCACAAAATTGTCTGTCCAAATTTGAAGATTGTACTAGATTGATTTGTTCTTAGTAACTAGATAGATAAACAAGCATGCAAAACAACAAGCAAGTGATTTCAAGCATGTCTGAAAATAATGAACAGGGGACAAAGAAACCCTACGCGTGAACAATCAAGTGACTAAATTGTGCTAATCCCTAGGAGTGCTAATAGTGTATGTTCCAAAAAGTTTTGTAATAACACACATATTCCTAGAAAATGAAAATTTGGCCTCACTAAAGTTTTTAGTAATGGTCTAACTCTGCAACTTTTGTGATCTCAAGAGGGTGAACTCCAATATAGGCGCACTGGGGTTTTGACACAGTCCAAGAAATTAATCAATCAAGAGCTACTAGGGAGATCTGACAGCCCAACAAGAGACCACACCTGTGAAGATTTCCTCCACAAGGAAATTTATATAGTGGCTGCTGCTACCACAGTGAAAATGGCTATTACTGCTTGAGGTTCCATCAATGTTGTTGACCCAATTAAGGGAATGTCCACTATGGTTAACCCTCTCTAAAGGTGACTCACAAAATATACCACATGGAGACTAGTTCTAGATTCAAGGATCTAAGTTTCTGGTACTACCCAAAAAGGGAGTAGAGCATAGTCCTCTAGCCTTTTCACTTTTAACCCAAACAAAGTAGACAGATTAATTCGACATGCTAAGACTAAGATTATCTCACAAAGATCTATGATGTCAACCACTCATGGTTTATCGACCTCTCCGGAGAGAGAATGTATCAATCAGAAGCTAAAGATGCACAAATCTAGTAGAACGTGAGACGCTCTCAGTAACCTCCCTACCTACAAGGATTCCTTTATTGAGAAGAGTTTCGCTGGAAACCCACTCTCTCAAGAACCATGAATAGTGTTCATAGGGCCTATTTACTATGTGTAACAAAGATGCTGAAAAGCAAATCTATGTTCATTTTTATAGCCCAAAATGAAATCTGTGATATGAAAGCAATAAAGGTCACACAAGCTTGACATGCAAGAGTTCTTTTTAATCCAAATCAAAATGTTATCAGCTAAGAAGATTACCTGAATTCCTTGCAACACACTTAGTAGATTCTTACCTATTTTTAGAAATTCTCACACTTTTTTCCAATCAAAATCAACAGAAATCAATCAGAAACAACAAATTTTAATCGTTAATGTTAGCTATCAGTCCAAATCTGGAAAAATGCCTAAAAAAGTGAAACAACAATTGAAACCTGGCACTAAAACTCATACGACAGTGGGCCACCTCCCAGACGACAATCTAGAAACTCATACGACACTGGGTATAGGATCAAATGACAAAAGAGCTTCCAAATGACACTTTGATTCTAACTGTACGATCCTTGATCAAATAAACTATCGTACGACAATGGGTATCATCTGATATGAGTTTCTGACAAAACTTGTACAGACATAAATTAAAAATTGCAGCTTGGAATAGAAAATGACAAGAAGATGATAGAAATTGATAGAAACTGAATGGAAACCCATTTCAGGGGCCCAAGGTGGGCGCAAGAAATGTGTGTGAATTTTGTACCTAGCTATAGACACAACACTTCAGTAAAACATTAGAGGTTAGTTAAAATCAAAACCGTGCAGTGAATTGAAAACTAAACTAACCAGGCGATTTACTGCCTTCTAGTAGATGCGAGTATGTATTCTCAGATTGGACCGAGATTAGTGACCTTGATGACACCTAAACGAAGGATTTGAATGCAAAATCTAGATATGAATTAGATGCAAATTAATCTATATTTTTGGTTTTTCTATGCAATTATGATGAAAAATTATATGAAATCTAATCTATATGAAAAACTGATATGCAATGATTCTAAGAATTGATATGAAAAACAAAATTGATCTCACAAACATGGTTGATTCGCAAGATTCTTCAGATACCAATTCACCAGTATAAGTTTGCAAATTCTGAGATGATTTGTGAAGAGCTGAAGCCTTGATTTTATAGAAATCCAGGGCTTTAGGGATGCATGGAAAAAACCATAAATCACTCTAGTTGATTTTTGAGTCAACAAGGAATTAAAGATAGTTAACTCATAAAAAATCATGCAAAAACAACTTTTTGATTTAAATCAGAAGTTGAGATCAGCTTTTAACTCAAAACAGAGTTGAGTTTACTTTTAAAACAACTTGAATTGATTTTCTGATTTAAAGTTTAACTATTTTTTGGATGTGCATAATTAATTATGAATTAAATAAATAGATAAAGTGATTTATCCTCAACTTAACTGATTTTAAAAATAAAACAATTGATTTATGGGTTAATCAATTATTAAATCAAACTTTTATTCAAAAATTATATTATTAAATTTGACAATTGACATTAATTAATTAAATAACAATTTAATCAATTAGTCATAGGATATTTGATTATTTGTCAAAATGAAATAATACAATTTAGGAATAAATATAATTAAATCTAATTAAATAATTAAGTGGCAGTATTAAATCTAATTAATTAAATAT